>PVKH010035492.1:0-11724 GCA_004027955.1 Chaetophractus vellerosus
AAGGTGACTGGCAGGGAGGGAGCCAAGAAATAAAACAATTGAGCTCATTCTTTTCACTTACACTAAACTCCTGAACAGGGTGCCCATTTATTGAACCCAACCAGATGTCAAAAGATCAACCTATCTGAGCAGAGAGCAGATGAAAAAGGGTGGAGAAAGTATGTGGAGAAAGAAATGGAAGATATCTGATATAAACCATATTATTGTTTTAGATACCCCAGAAAATAAAATCTTATCTGCTATGAGGTCATCAGAACTTTTCAACCAGTTATATTGCTCACAGAAATTTACAGTGTAAGCTTTCTGCTTAACAACAATTTTTTTCCCACTTATTAGAAGTCTTTTGGTATAGAAAGACCCCTAAGAGTCACCATAATACGGAACTCAAGTGTTTATTGTTATGATATTTGTGACATTTCACGTCCTTAAACTTCTTGGTTGTCCCATAATGAAATTTAGTCTTCTGGCAAAAAGTGGCATTTTAGAATCTGAGCGTGGTGGGCTATCATGGCCATTGATACTGCCTATTATAACAAACAATAAAAAAATAAAAAATAAATAAATAAATCCTAATAGAGGCAGTTTGCTTTGTTCTTTATACAAATGCAAGAGGGGAGAAATGGTTGGGTTCCAAGAGAAATAAGCTGGGGAATTGACAGTAGAATTGGCCACATGCCATAACTCTTTTAGCTTCGCTTTAGTAAGCTTTTTGCCAATACTGAGTACAATAGACCTCTTTGCGTACCTGATGGTATGCTGGATAACAGCCCAAGCCTTAAGAAATCTAGGCTGTACACATGAAAAACTAGAAATATTTGCATTTATTAAAAACATCTCTCTGAATAGAAGTGGTTTTTACACAGCTAAGACTGTTATTTATAAGTTCACTCATTTATAGGAAAATGTACTCTTGCCTATCCACTTGCCAGAGAAAAGCATAAATAAAGCAAAATGAAATAATCCAATGAACCTCATGTACCCATTACGGTACTTTTAAAAGGAAAAAGAAAACATTCTATCAAAGGAGCTGAGATTGCTCTGCATGTATCATCCAATTTTCTTTTACGCAGTTTCTGAGATACAGCGGGGATAGTTGTCATCATTCCTGAGCTATCTTAAGGTCATCGTTGCCTAGAAAATTGCATGCAATTGTAGGCCTGAAAGAAATGCTTCAATTCTAGGTACACTCTGGTCAAGTCCAATGCTCAATATCTCACAATGTTTTCCCCAATCAGGAGTGTCCTATTTCTTCTTGTAAATCTCTCCTGGGTCTCATTTTAAACTTGTAGTTATCATTTATTTTAACAAAGTCAAAGGATCTCAGAACTGGTAGGTTTTAATGCTGAGAAGGAAATTTGGCAGCTATTTCCATGATTGGCTTGGGAGTGGTATTCTAAGTCACCCTTCATAAGACATTGCTCTGCTTCTATTCAGAATCAAGTCACAATAAGAAATGGGAAAAATGACATCAACCATACAAAGCAAGTGAAATAGGTTGGTATCCAAAAAAGAACTCTACTTGAAAGCACAGCAAGTAGGGGGTGCTTGTGTCCAAATTTTATTCAAATCAGAAAATAAGTCATTTTTATGTCAAGCATTGTAGGAAATGAGTGGGAGACTGATGTGGCCATTTCAATGTAAAATCATGGTTGATAGACACCTACAAATGGGAGCATAAACTTCAGTTAGCTCCTGTCACAGAGGAGCCCAACAATGCCTCTGAGGAGCTTTTAAGGTTAACAATAAAATCTCAAATTGAATCCCATTTTCAATGTGAGCCAATCTGTTATAAAACAATGAATTGGCATGAACGTACCAAAGCCAATGAGTACAGTTAAGCAAGAGCCTGTCGGCATACCCATACTTTATCACCCATGCACAAAGCAACTCTCCATGACATTAAGGATGCAATATTTGATGGAATGTCACAGTTAGTTGACACTGGCCTCATCCCGGATCATAGATTCTCTGTCACATCCTGCCTGTTTAGAGCAGGGCCTAATGATTACAGTATTTTACCTTACCTTGCAAGCCATGGTGGGGACCAAAGCTGAGTTTAGCTGTGTAAATTGCTGCACAGTGTCAAAGTTGCCAATTGGAAGTGATTGGTAGAGAGGTTGACCAGCAGTGAGGGAGAGAAGAAAGTGAAAAGTATTGGGCCCTGATCTTGACTGGAAAAGCTTATGATCTAATCAAAGCAAAGGAAAATGATTAGTAAGAGTTTAAAAGATTTTGAGACTGCAGATCATTCCATCCTTTAGTAATTTGAATGTAACAGGAAATTCATCTCTTCGATGGTCACAGGGCAGGTAATATGTTATATTTTCAAATAAAGCGGTATGTTATATTTAAAATAAAGCATATAATCCCACAAATATTTATTTTTTCTTAGGTGCTAGGTGCTGGGAACCTAGGGATGAATAAGACCTGTAACCATCTGGCCAAATAAGCACATTTTAGAGGATTATTTCATAAATTCATAAATATATTCATATATTTTTGTGCCCTATTGTCCCTTTACATTTAATCAGCTGGAAGAAGCTTCCCTGAATGAAAGGTCAGATAGTTTCAAGCTTTTCTGTTGACTATTTGGCCATGTAAATGTTCACAATCTAATCATTGAAATGGCCATTCCCGTGTAATTGTCATGAAATCATTGATTTAGAGTTGGAGCTTCTTCTCCCCCAGTTTGCTCGTGCTGCAGAAGGGAAGATTGTAGGCGGGGAAGGAATGTGTTCAGCTGCTTCTTTCCTTCCCTTTCTTGGACCTCTATCCCTGCTAACCTGGCTTGCTAACCTTAGGTCATACTGCTACAGAATTGGAGAAGGGCACAGAAGAGGGAAGGGATGCAGGAATGTTCTCACAGGACAGGTACTGTTGCCATGGCCCACCTTGGGTGTTCTCTGGGCCTGTCAGGGGTTTAAAGCTGACCCTTTCTCTCGTGAGATTTTTGTAAGTTCCTCATAGATGCTCCAATAACTAGGTATCCCTCCCCTGCCACTCACTTGACATGGGTAAATGTACCTCAATTCCAGCTGGTTGCTTTTGTTACCATCTCTATCTCCTAGGTTTCCAGAGATCTACACCCAACTTTCTTCCACTGAATGCCCTTGTCCTTCTGGGGACCTCATGCTAGCTCCCTCATGCAAGTGGGCTGTATCAGGTCCACAGAAAATATTGATACTTCCTTTGCTCCGACGCTAGAAGTATAGTCTCTTCTCAAATCACAGGCTTCTACTTCAATTATACAAGTTCCTTCACCCAGACTCTTAAATTTTAGATTTCTCGGACATGTTTCAGTTATTAGTCTTCTGTGCCATCCAATCAGTGCAAATCTAAGCACAGTATTCAGGGGATGTGCAGGGTGATGTGACCAGTAGTTCTCAAATGGAGGTCATCTTTGTCCCCCAGGAAATGTTTGGAAGTGTCTGGATACATTTTTAGTTGAGACAACTGGAGAGGTCTTACTGACATCTGGTGGGTGGAGGCCAGGGATGCTGCTAAACTAGGATGCACAGGGCAGTCCCCCAGACAAAGAATTACCAACCCAAAATGTCAATACAACTGAGGTTGAGAAACCCTGTCCTAGAACATATTTCAGTTTTTTCTTCATTTTTAAGTAGAATAAGACTATAAAGATTACCATATTATGTTTCTGACACTTGTTCAACTCCATACACCAATTAAATCATTACCCATATGAAGTGCTCACTATGTGTCAGGCACTTTGATCAGGGCTGGAGATACACCAGTTCTCATGGAGTTTACATTCTAAAGGGGGAAGAGAATAGACAAGTAACACATCAACAAATACATTAACCAAGGTACTTTAATTTAGAAAGAGTGCTCTAAAGACAATAAAACAAAATAATGTGAAAAAAGGTTGGAAAGAGGTACCATGACTTTGTACTAGAGCAGTCATGGAAGAGCTCTCTGAAGAAGTAGTAGCTGGGACAACATCTAAGGGATAATATGGAGCCGGTTGGAAAACCTGGGGGGAAGCATTCTAGGAAGTAGGAACAGCAAGTACAAAGGCCCATCAGGCAGGACATGCTTGTAATGCTACTGGAAAATGAAGAGGTAGGGAGGAGGATGGTACCAAATCAGGACAGAGAGGAAAGCAGAGCTCAGGACTAGGCAGGTCTTAGTAGAACGTTAAACAGGTCTTCTTATTCAAGAAGCACAGGTGAGAGAAAGATCAGTAAATCCCTTTCAAATCTGCAAATTTTTGTGCATATGTCCATGTGTGTACTTTTCATCAAATCCTCAAAAATGACTCTTAAGAATGATTAAGAACAACCAACCAGAAACCTGTGGTTTGCACACAGTAGAAATCTGTGTTCAGTTGAGGGTCTTTAGCATCTCTGTCAAAGTACACCTCACATTCATATGACAGCAAGGCCTTCTTTAGGCCTTTTCTAAGATTTGGGGAAATCCAGGTTCCGGCTTTAGCAGTTCACCTGAGCACAATGCCCCTGTCTTTTTGTGATTCTGAAAGAAATGCCAAAAAGCAATTTACATTTACCAACAAATTAGGGACCACAACTATGCTCCTGGAGACTCTCCAGGAGATTAATCAAATATTCTTTTTGTCTCTGAGAAATAGAGAAATAGCGTCAAAACCTGAGGGCCTAGAGACCTCAGAGAGAAGAAAGAAAGACTCTCTTCTCCCCCTTCTCTATGGTTGGACAATCACCCACTCTCTGACAGAAGTTCTCCAGAGAACGTATCGTTTTTTTATAGCCTACCACACAACCTCTCTCCTACTAAACAATGCAATATCCTGGATAGCTTAAAGAGAAGTACCTAACTGCAAAGGGAATAAATTAAATTAGAGAGAATAAATACCAGCAGCCCAAAGCCTGGGGAGCTAGGAGGCTTTGCATAGAAAACCTAGGGAGGAGAGTGGCCAGGGTAAAGGGAAAGGGACAATACCGAAGGAAATGGCAATATCCAGGGCTCAGAGCCAGTTTAGTTATGGCAGCTGAGTAATTTCAAACTACAAAAGGAATTTTAGGCTTCAAAAATCTAGCTCCCAAATAGTATTATAATTAGTATTATTTTCAGATTAAAGAAAACACCACTTCTGTGTAACAAATTACCTCCATTTTAAAAGCAAAAATAATATATTTCACTTCATAAAAAAATGCCCAAACGGAAGCCTTCTTACATTAATTATTTCACTCTATTCAAAAAGCATATCCCTGCTTGCTTTTTATTATGCCTTCCAGCTTCTACTTTGAAAAACATGTTAAGAAGCTGGAAGGTATTTTTAAAAAAATGAAAGGAAAAAGGAAAAATAAATAATCTTTGAAGCAATTAGAGCCAAAATACAGAATACATAAATATACACGTACATATTTCTTGATTTGCCCCCTAGATTTAGCTCCCCATTTTCTTCCACCTCCCTTTTTGGCACCAGAACACGAAGCATCTTTCTTTCCTTGAGCTTCAACAGCAGGCAAATGTTCGCCCCAGAATTGAATCAAATTCTGTTCTGTGGATTGACTGGCAAGAGTTTTCATAAAGGGGTGGGGTCCCCAGAGGGCAAATACATAATTTTCATAATGCATTTCTTTCTCTCCCCCCAGTCTAGAAACTGAAGTCTATTTCTGAACCATTTCAGTTGAGAGTAATAATTAGCAGCGCATTGCAAAAGACAAAACACCATCGTCATTGCTTCATGGGGTCGGTAGTTGCTCTTGTAAAATTACCAAGAATATAATTTTACTGTGGGAACAAAGAACATATGTAAAGTAAATATTGTTACAGATTTTAGAGTGTGAGGGAAAAATTTTTAATTTTGAATATTATATAAAACCACAGGACATAAGACTTTAAAATGGATTCTTTTGGCGCTTCCCTTCATTTGGATTACTGTGGCTGAGGTAAATGTTGTCACTTTGTGTGAGGAAAGCTTTAGCATGGGCCTTTCTAAAATAAACATATGTGGGCCCGGCTAGATAGCTCAGTGGATAAAGAGCGCGCTGGGGTACCACATGGGAGGCCCTGGGTTCGGTTCCCGGGGACCTCCCCGAGCGGGCAGACGGCGTTGAGAAAGGCAAGCCGCCATGGGCGGGGCAGAGCCGCCGTGGGCAAGGCAAAAAAAGCCACCACGGGCAGGGCGGAGCCCCCACGGGCATGGCAAAGTCACCCGTGAAAAAGCGGAGCTGCCGCCTGTGAACCGCCGCGGAAGCCAGGCAGCCCGCAAAAAAACATGGAGGACTGCTGCCTGCAAAACATGGAGCAGAGCCGCCCGTGAAAAACGGAATGGAGCCACCCTCGAACAGAGCGAGCCGCCGCCGCGGAGGGCTGACTCAGTGCATCGCCGCAAAGACAGGGGAAGACAAGTAGCAGACATAGAAATTCACAGAAGAAAGGACACACAGCAAGAGCAAGCAGAAAGGGGGGGGAGATATGTAATAAATTTAAAAAAAAATAATAAATAAACATATGATAGTGAAGTACTTGAATTGGAAACATCTAAAACAATAAGGGGTCTCCTTCAAATTAGCCTTAATAGCTACAAATCAATCTCTATGAAAAACAAATATGCTCCCATCATTAAAAGACTGTTAGAATATTTAAATTAAAACTATTAGAATATTTAATCTATATTCATGTTAAAAATGATCTTTCAGTTAACTATATCTTTAATGGAAACCAGTAACAAGATGATGAAAATAAGATTGTGATATTTTGGTACCTTGTTTAAAGTGTTGGCCAACTCCTGTATACTGAAGGAGAGAGCCTTGTCTAATTTTTTACTAGTTCTGGAAAAGTATGCTCTCTGATAAACTGATTGATGATGATACTCAGACTTGCACAAAGGCAAATCAGTGTAGTAACACTCTACTTTTTCAGAGGCCAGCCTTTGGACAACATTGCCTATCCAAAAATGTAACTGTGAACCAAACAGCCTCAGTCTGGTGCCTTAACTGGTAGGTTCAAGAGGCTCTCCTCAGGCACCAGTCAAAGCTACTGACTCAGATTTTACCCCCAACCCTGACGATGCTGGCAATCTGATTAATCACATCACAGCACATTAGTCAGTGTAAATTAAAAGTGGGGGATGGGGGCGCCAAGAGGCAAGGACAAAGCTGCAGATGTGAGAGACAGCAGCAAGACAAAGCAATAAAACTACTGTACAGTAATTGATGGTCATTAAGATGAGCCTGAGTCATCAGGGAATGCTAAATTATGCTCATATGCTCTATTTAAGAAAGAAGGATAGTGTACCAGGAGTCCCCAACCTGGCTGAATATCAGAATGGCCTACGATATTCTGGTTCTATAGGTCCAGGGTACCTGTGCCCAAGAGCCTGCATTTTAACTTGAGTCTCGGGGAATTCCCGTTTAGCTGATATACAGAATGATATTTGTGAGCCTCTCACCCACACTAAATTTACAGTTGAGGAAACTGTGGCAGATGGAGGTTAGATAATTTGCCCAAGGTTACCTAACCAGTAGTAAGTAAAGGAGCCAGCATTCCAGCCCAGGTCGATTCCAGCCAGATTTTTCCAGGGTTCTTCTGCTCCTGTTAGCTAATTGGACCCTTACCTTGGCTGACTCAGGGATTCTGAATCTACTAAACCTGTGGGAACTTATTTGATATGCATATTCTCAGGCCCCAACCTAGACTGTGAATCAGAATTTCTGAGGGTGGAACCCAGCCATCTTCAAAAACAAAAACAAAACCAAAAACAACTCTCCAGGTGATTTTAATGCACTCTAACATTTGACAACCACTGTATCAACCCATTTCAGATATAATTTAAATAAAATGAAAACAGGAGGAACTATAAAAGCACCTCTCAGAAGAACCTAATCTTCTTGGTTTCTAGAAAAGTCAAGTCAATTCCCAGATCTGTCTTTCTGTGCATTTCAACCTTTGGCAGGAACCCTTATCTCCAAGTACAAAGCATGCATTGGTCTTAGGTCCTTTTCTTCCCTCCACCTCTTAAAACTCATTCTCAAGAAAAGCACTCTCAATAGACTCCTTGAATGATAAGGTGTTCTTGATAAGGAATTTATGATAAATGTTCTTGACCACAATAAAACTAGAAACCAACTCTGGAGTGACTTGACCAGAAAAAAATTTCATTGAAAAAACTTCAGCTGGCTCATAATCTACCAGAAGGCTGGAAAAACAGGCTCATAAATCAGCCTGTAACTAAGGAAAGTTACTCAGCCGAGAACACATCCAAAGTCACACCCCATAATGCTCCCACTGGTATCACTAACCCTGGACACTTAACTACTGCCACTGATAGACTCTCAGCTCAGCAAGGTATCACGAATAAGCTCCATATCTACCTTTGTTTCACATCACTCACTAATATTCAGTGTTCCAAGAGAGCATCCAGCTGGCCATACCTAGTTCGAGTCCCCAGGTTCCAGCAACTAGAGGCAAGGAGCCAGATTCTCTCTCTAGAATAGATAATAGTCTACTATAGACACCTGGTCTATAACTGAAACACACAGTTCCAGAAGACCATGAAGAACCAGAATTTTAGTAGCACATCAGCTTTGAGTTTCTTAGCATTTCATTTGTTATTCTTATTAGAGCTGAATTAAAATACACAAGTCTCTCAAATATTTGGGAATGGAAACTGATACTCCAATGTTTTTGTTTGTGTGTTTGTTTAATTATCTACTAAACTGCTAATCTCATAATCTTCCTCACAGTGCAGAGGCAAAAACTACTTCCCACCTCTAAGATCTATGGATGCTTCAGAACAAAGTAAAGCTTCAGAAAGCCAAGATTAATCCCATCACAATTGATAATTCTAATTTTCAGGGAATAATGTGAGCATACCATCGTCTTCTGCACCTTTGCTATTCTGTTATTTATTGAACAAATGTTTATTGAGAACTTATTTGGGGGAAGAAAATGTATTGTGTACTAAGAATATAGCAATGCTTATATTTACCCTCCCCTCACAAGTGTTCTTAATATGGGATCCATAAATGCATTTCAAGACTTTTGTGACTCTCCTGAAATTACTTACAAATAGTTTGCAATATCTATTTCCATCACTCGTTCTATCAATATACATTGGGGATGGGGGCTAGTTAGGAATTCTGCACCTTTCACTTATTTATGCAAATTGTTCTTGATGCCCCCTACCGCCTCCATGCCCTACAAATGAATGTCTCCCTCCCTGGCAACCCTTAGTCAATAACTGGAGAGAGTAAGGGTATAAATAGTCAGCTTCTCTCTCCTGTCTGATGAGATTCAGCTGAGGCACCAGTTCTATAGCAACTCTGGGGTTCAGCTCCAGTAACCCATAGTGGAAACTGATTGGTAAGGTACCCTTTTCTACATCTCTTCCCCCTTCCCCACTCTCTTCCACCTGTCTCCTGGGACCACTGAAGTTGTCTCAGGGCTTGTTTCTAGGGGAACCCAAACTAAGACAGAACCCAGGAGCCAGAAGAGATGAAAAAACACTAGTCCAGTGGCAGACAAACAAACCAGAAATTTCAATTCTCTCGCAGTGTGGTAAGTATTCATAAAGGGATGGGCATGGGTGTTATGGTACCACATCTGGGAAAGGAAAGGGGCTGAGTAAGAAACGCAGAAATGACGTCACATCTGAGCCATAAAAAACTATAGGATTTCACCAGGTAAAAACAAAGAAAAGCACTTAATCCAAATATTTTTTAACTTTTTCCAATCGTTTCCTTAAAGGAATGTCATTTCCTAAAGTCAAACTTTTAGCTCAAAGGACAGAGGAAATTTGCAGACATTATTTATGTTCAATGAGGGAGAAAGTGGCATCCGTCTTCAGAACTATCGAAAGGCAGTGTCTCATCCAAGGCTGAGTTTTGCGAGACACTGGGGAGCCGTCCTATGCTCAGGTGACAAACCTGCCAGCAGAACAGGGATCTGAACATTACATATTTGCTTGCCTGCCTGCTCGAACAGTGGAGTCTAGCATGATAGGAACTGTTTGTTATATTATTTACTATGTGTCTCTAATCTAACCTTTTTATGTGTATGGGCTTCCTACAGAGTGAGGAGACAAATCTACTCCCAGAAGAGATGTTACAAGAATATTAGCTGAAATGTTGAATAACGATAAATTCCTTTGAGTTCCTTGCAACATTCTAATCCACCATGATGAAACTTTCATGTTTTGTCAGCTATTGTAATTTTGCTTTCACAAATGCAATACAAATTCTTCCCGTATAAGTGACTTTAACGTTTAGCTGTAACTTTCAGGAAAATTCAACTATTGTGACTTTAGATGGCATGTGTTTTAGGAGCTCTATAAAACACACATACCTAAAAGGTTTATATTTGAATTCCTTTCATTTTATTCAGCCGTAGACAAGTTTTAGTCTACACTTTAAAATAATTGACTCCATTATATTTGATAAAATATAGGTTAGTTCTGAAGGCAATAGTTAGCACTTACATAAAGAGCTTTAAAATTTTTTTTTTCCTAAAGCTTGTATACCTAAAATAATTTTCATGCCCCATGAGGCAAGTAAGAAGCTCCAGAATTCGCAGCTTTTGTAAAAGGAAACTGAGTCAAAGAACTGAGATTGAATTGACAATATTGAACAAAGAGGGCTTAAAGAGGCAAACGTTCTCTATTCAGCAGAGCAAAAGTTGCTATGTCTTGTACACAGTATTTGTTGACATAAGAGGAAACATGCAGGTTTATAATAATTGCAGAGGTTAGAAGCCTTAATTAAAACTACATAAAATTAATTGATGGACTTAGAAAGATTTATGTGCCTTGAAATAAAAGTACTTTCAACTGGTTTAGATTTATATCTGTGACTTGTCAATTTCGTGTGTGGGTGTGTCATTTTAAAAATGAGGTAAGAATGCAATTATTCAAATGTACAAATATTCCCAATTTCTCAAAGCTACTGGTTTGTACCAAAACAGGGAGAAAGCCATTTGGGCTATTCCATGGTAGGTTTCGACCATCACCCATGATTATTGTTTTAAAAATGACTTCATGTTACCTATGTCAAACCACCATAATTCTGTCAAACTAGTACCTTGGAGTCTGTTCGATTGCTCTGCCATTGCCCAATATAAGAATTCATCTGCCTAATTTTCTTAAACCGAATGCTCTCAGTTTTGTAGGCTTGGCTAAAAAGAATGGATAAAAGTATCCAGCTGGGTAGTATGCTGAAAATAAGAGAAAATTTTCTCCTAGGACAAACACCCCCTGAAGAAGGAAGATGTGGATCCCACACAGGGAAGGTAGTTCTCACACTCCCCATGTGGGATGCCTGTGTGTTGGACACAGAGAAAAACACAGAGATGAATGATTTGCATTTCTAGCAATGATCATTATTGGCCAATAATTTTGTAAGCAGGTATCATTTCTCCAGTCATTCTGTGCTTTTGATCTCATTATTTTCTGATTGACCACTTTGTTTATTTTCTTAGCCCAGGCAAATTACCATTTGGAATTTTAAGCAGTTTCTATAGAGTAGATCCTTAAAACGATTTTCAGGACTCTCTTTTTTTTTTATTTATTTACTTATTTTTTTTATTTATTTATTTATTTTTAAAGATTTATTTATTTTATTACATATCTCCCCTTCCCCCCGTTGCGGGGACGCGCCGAGACTTGGTCACTGCGCAGGCGCGGCTTTCCCCGCTTGTGGGCGGCTTCTGCTTCCATCACGGCCGGCTCCAGTTCGCGGGTGGCTGGCTGTGCTCAATTTGCAGGCGACCTGCCCTGCCCGTGGCAGC
>PVKH010035493.1:0-11732 GCA_004027955.1 Chaetophractus vellerosus
ATTATATATGCTAAGTGGGTAGGAAGAAAGATTGGAGTCATCCCTACAAAATGCGTTCTAATTTTTAGTTTCCAAAAAGGCATCTTAAATAAAAAGCATTGAGTGTGCCTGTGTGGTGTTATTGCCAGTGGCTTCCTTTGCAACATCTTGAATAAATTTTGCATCTAGATTGACTTTGCTCAGGAGAAACACAACTTTTGACACCTGGGAGACCAAAAGTGCGGTGGGGCAAATGGAGAGCGGAGTGTATAAGAGAGATCTTCTGAGAAAATGTGAATCTTCATCAAAATTCTAAATGCATTGAAACTGCCACTCAAAGAGTTAACATCTGCGAAGAATAAAGAATGCAAGGAGAGGTTGCAGGGAAAGCATGGGGAGACTGATAAAATTATCAGTGAATTAAATTCAGACAGATGGCTTTGGAAAGGAATGAAGTACACAAACCTTGTATAGAGTATAATGACTTTCACACTGACAGGGGCTTTGTCAACAGAGTAAGCCTTTTTTTCCCTTAATATAAAAAAAGAAGAATCTGGATTTTAAAGCAATTGGAAGTTAGATTCGTTGTTTTCATATTTCACTGTTTCTCCAAGTGTTTTAGTACTTAAAGAAACAAAAACAATAGGCTCATAAAGCGACCTGGATAGCCACGTACACTGAAGAGCTCAGTGTGGACGTGTAGCCTGGCGGAAGACACAGAGCGGGCATCGTGTGCTGTCTCTCCTCACTGTTTTCACATTGGCTGCCCACGTCAGTACGTCCTTGGCAGTTATAATATTTCTGCAGAACAGAGGCCAATCATTAGCGCTGCTTACCACAGCAGGAAGACAAGGGAAGCTTACAGGCATTTAAATAAAAAAACCTAGCAGAATGAAAAGCCACAAACCAACTGATTTCTGCATTTGAAAATTTCCTTTTTTATCCTTGCTGTTGGTTGCAGTAAAAAAAATAGAGCCCTTGGAAAGATTAGTTGATATTATCCTTCTACATTTAGAAAAAAGTGATGAGGAAGTGGTGTTATTTGTCTCTGGGGGCTTCTTTTTCCTTATGTTTCTATTTTATCTCCTCTTATTTGACTCCAGGGACGCCCTCTTTCAGGTGACAGGCCCTGGCATATTCATGCTTGAATGCTGGTGTCCAGGCTGCTTCTTATGATGGACTTTGCCTTTGTTGCAGACCAGATGTTCAGCTTCTCCCTGGTAACAGTTTGCATTGTGGTACCTTATTATATGCCCCTCTCTGGAACTGGTGCCAAAGTAGTCTCCAAATCAGCCAAGAGCAGTGCTGAATCAGTGAGACAGCTGGTGGTCTCCCTGGGGTGGGAACGTTTTTTACCTTTTTGATTCATGCATTCTCTGCTAGTTCAGAACCAGGATGCCATGAATGATTTTTCTTAGTGACAGGTGAGAACAAAAAAGCTATGTAAACTTAATTCAATAGAAGCTGGAGATTCCATGTGCTATTGATTAAAATGAAAAGACGACAAAGAGGAAGTGTACACACAGCCCAGCTGCATTTTCCACAAAATCGACTTCTGTGCTTCTGCCTGTGTTGGATTTATCAGGTTTGCAGGGAGGAAAAGCTTGAAAATCAAGAGTATTGTGCTTATTGACTTAGGATTAGGATTTTAATCATGTTTCTGAAATTGTATGTTATTTACAAAAGCAAGAAGATTACCTTGTTTTCATTTTTTAGCTATACAATGCAATAATCTATTGCGAACTTTGCTGAAAATTCAAGGTTACTTTATTGGGCTTGCTCACATCATCCAGGGTTTAATGTCTGAGCTGTGTTTATTTGTCAGGGCTATGGATTTGGGTGAAAACATTCATGTTTGCACTGAAGCATAGGATTACAACTCTGTTTGGGTCCATACCCTAGGTCAGACACATTTCAGCACGCTTTTTGAGTCAGGAAGAATACCAGTCCTTTATGCCCTCGTCTCCTACTGCTTTATGAAACAAGACCTGCTCTTGGGCCATTTAATCAGAGAGACATTAGAGATGTCTCACTAATGTGCCATAGGAGATGGCACACTAAAACTGCGAGCTCCCATTCTGGTGTGGCTGAGAGGCGAAAAGTGTGACAGTAACAGAAGTCAGGGCCCCTCCAGCGCATCATCCCCATCAATCATGGTGGGCGTATTGGCAACATGATGAATGACACCCAATCACTGACCTTGGTGGGTTAGCCTTTGTCACCAAAGTAACAGAATAAGTCAAAGCAGTGGGTCTACCCACCATCAAATAGGAGCAATAAGCTGTGACAGCAGCAGAGGAAAAATGAACATTAGTGGAAAATGTTGTCCATATTTCTGAGCCAGGAGGAGCAGGTATCTTATTGTTCAACCATTAAATGGGGTGGGATATTTCAGGAAGGGGAAAAATCAATTTCATCGATGTTTGTGACTGTATGAATTTTTCTCTTTTAACTAAGGTATAACTGTAGCGTGTCAGTAGAGTAGACACTGTCAGAGGGTGAAAACTATTATAACCTACGTTTCTTTACTTTAAATCAGAGGAATATTAGTCTAAACAGTAATAAAATCCCATGCAATACATTAGCTCATTTACATGAAGTTCAACATTCAATTGGTGACAGATGGCTTGGCTGGGAAATAAAATAATTTAATCTGGGAATTCTCATGATTTTGCTCTAATGGTCCCAGAACTTGTCTCAAACAATCTCTCAAAGTGTCACAATTACAAATAATCTACCTAGTCCCTTTCCTGGAGTTTAAATACCATTTGATGGGTCGTAGGAAGCAAAGAGAAGTTCTAAATAAGATATCTCAATAAGTGCATCTGGGCATGTGGTGGGCTAGCTGGCTCCAGAGGATAAAGGAAACAGGAAAAGGATAATGACCTACTGGCTTTTCATAGGAAAGTGAAGTTAGAACAGACTGAAGCAGGATTTGTCCATTTATTTTCCAGATGGCTTTACTTCACGTGGTAAGAAATTTGGTCAGCTTTATCAATGAAAAAGTTACATGGGTCGCTCTAACCATACCCCTAAAAGTGAATAACTAAAAAACCCTGTCTCAGCTCTTTTGGAACCAAGCCAAAAAATTCAAGTTGGCATCTCGAAGCACCCAATCAAAATGAGCCAATCAGATGGTATATTCATATCTAGAGGTCAGATGGGCATATTTCCAATTCAGCCAATTCGAGCTGATATGTATTCTTTCCCCAGACATCTGTGTGCTTACCACTGTGCTGGCTGTCAGTAAAGAGGCTGTTTTAAGGCAAGAAAGGAGATATTTTTTATCCTAGCAGGCTTTATAAACTTTTGGGACTTCAAGAGGTTGGTACTAGCTGAAAATACATGTACGGTCAGGAAGGATTTAGAAAAACAAGGAATGTATTATATGGGTAGTAGCTTTATTAAGGAAAGGAAAGCTAGGGGTGTCTCAGAGTCAACCTTCCCTCCTTTTGAGATTGAGGTCAGGGAGGATGAACATATCCTCTCACAGACGATCGGATGATATAAGCCAGTTGTCTGATGCAGCAAGACAGTTCTTATGTTCTCTAGTTCTTGTGATGGGAGTAGAAACTGAGAAATCAACACATCCAGATGGGCTGGGTTTGTGCAGGCTACTGCCTGGAGAGAGACGATCCAGCCAAGGTGTAAGCCTTGGTGGTATTGTGAGCATGTTACTCTCTTACTAGATGAAAGCCTAAGATGCTGCTAGACTGAAAATTGAATTACTTCTTGTAATTTTTCCCATTCTTCTTGACCACAGCATTTATGAAACATTGTTCTTTGGGACTAGGTATCCTTTTGGCACCACATCATGATAACTCTATGTGTGGCTGCCGGGAGGGCAAAGTTGCAAAGCAATTACTCAGCAATGCTGAGGGAATAAGCAATTACTGGAACACATTTTAGCCCCGCTTGTTAGAGTGAATTTCACTCAGACACTGGGGAAGCATTAGCTTGAGCTGAATCCCTTTTGGAAACTTAATTTAGCTTTTTCTTCTCTTTAATTGTGTGATTCCAGTATTTTCGCTACAATCCCTAGGCTGTAAGAACCTTTAAATAATTCTTTATTATGAAGCAGGGCATGGGTTTTTGAAGAACAGTAAACAGGGGGCCGCATAATTTATAGAAAACTGCACGGTGGACTTTCTTCACAAAGAACATTTGGGTACATTGGAACAAGCCAAATACCTTTTTAATGAATAGTCAGTAATCAGCGGCAGCTACGTTAAGTGCTTGAATTTTCTCGTTTATATGCTATGAGTCCATAAATTAAGCATCTGATTTTGATTGTAGTGTGAATGCATATGTCTATTGCTTCCCCCTGCTGCTCATATCTCCTACATCAGCTCATGCGCAGTTTGGAGCCTTGTGAAAAATAGAAGGCAAGTCTCTTTTAATATGTTCAATTTCCATATCCACTTTAAATACTATAATGGAAAAACAATATTGTCGATATATTTCACTTTCCTTTTGGAACTAGATCACAGTTCAAGTTTGAAGACAGCAATTTTATGTGCCAGAATGTAAGTGACAGAGTTTTTAAAAGCTTTTAAAAATGAACTGAATTGTCAAGGTGGTTTTATTTTATTTTACTTTTTAAAAGAAGGGGTTTATTTAAACTGTAGGATCGGACCTTGCTTGTTCCTCCAAGGTTTTGCACATGCTATTTTTGTCATTTAGGATGTTTTTCTAGCTCTTGTTTCTCAGTATTTCTAATAACATCCAAAACAAAATCCTTCAGGAAATCATTCTTATCTAATTTCTCCTGTTAGATCCTATTCAGTGGTTCCTTAGCCTCTGTGAAGTTAATGCAAACAAATAGTTTATTAATCTATAATTAACATGCTTTCTGAAAGTTTATTAAAGAAGATTTTTTAAAAACTAGACTTATTTTCTCATTGAAACAGTGTTATATGAAGTAGTCATGGTTCCAGAATAAGCCACAAACAATCGGTTTAACCCAAAGTATGAGTTAAGTACAGATATTTGAAATTTTAAAAAAATCAGAAAATAATATTGCAACATTTGCAATGAAATAAAATATTAAGAACTTTAGGTATGCAAAGCACCACTTTAAGTCCTTTACAAGTATTAATTCATTTATTCTTCACATAATTCCTGTAAGGTAAGATTTATTATTACATTCATTTTATAAAGGAGGATGCTAATGACAAGGAAGTTTAAGTAATTTCTCAGGTTTGATTCACTAATAAGTGGTAAAGTTGAAATTCAAGCCCAAGGAAATTAACTCCAAACTCCCTGCTTTTAACTACAATTTAATAGTGTTTGATATTTTTTGGATTTTGGTAATTAGATCTTGGTAAATAGCAGAAAGCAAGGCTAGAAGACAATTTTAATAAATATATTCAAAAGACAACTTTGGGACACTATGGAGTTGACTTGACCAAAAAAAAATGCTTCTATTAAAGGCTAAACAATTGCTTTCTTCTAATCAAGATTTTTGTTTACAAAAGAAGAGAGAGAAAAATATGTAAAGACAGAAGTGAGAGGGGAGCACATATGGTTCAAGCAGTTGAGCACCCGCCTCCCACATGGGAGGTCCTGGGTTTGGTTCCTGGTGCCTCCTAAAGAAGTCAAACAAACAATAAGCAGACAACAATGAGGAAAAAACAACAACAATGAGCAGATAACAGGCAAAAACAATGAGCAAGACAAAGAGCAAAAAAACCAAATGAGCAGGAAGTAGATGTGGCTCAAGCGTAGAGCACCTGCCTTCCACATGAGAGGTTCCAAGTTTGGTTCCTGGTGCCTCCTAAAGAATAAACCAAACAATCAGACAATGAGCAGACAACAAACAAAAACAAAACAAAAACAACAAGCAGACAATGAGCACAAACAACAAGTACAAACAACAAGCAAATAGACAAGGGAGCCATCTTGATGGGGTGGGGAAAGACAGGAGTGAGAAGCAAGATAACATTTTTCTATATAAATTTGGTAAGAATTCAAGACAGAGGGAAAGAAAGAAGAGAATTAAGGGTAATTTATGAAAAAAAAAGATGTTTTTAAAACTGAACAATGAACAATGAAAGAAAAATATGGAATTGCAATGTATGCCTAAGCTACCTTATCACTGACCTGAGAAATAATTTTTAAAAAAGGATTTGGAGTAAATGTGGGATCCAATAGCTTCCCCAAAGGACCACGAGGCAGCAGTGTTGTTATGAAACATTTGTGGCTAAAGCTGCTCAGTCAAGCCTAAGTTTTGTAGGGGGTGTGAAGTGCAAAATATGTATGGGATATTAAATATATATATTAATTGATTGTCATAACTTGGAAAATACCTTATCAATGATTGTTGCCTCTTGATAAGCTAACCTTAAAATTCTCAAGTTTCTTTATGTTTTTTCTTTTACCTCAACAAATTACAGTATTTAGGGACAGGGAATATCGTATCTTTCCACAGCTCCTGCAGTTGAATTTCTCATATTGGGAAAAATGACAGAGGTCATTCATTCAGAGTGCAAGAACTAACCCTTGTCTTGGGAGAACCACTTTCCTGATCAGGATATTTCCTAACCAGGTAAGCTTGTTCTTACAGCGTCTCAAGGAATGCTCTAAACACTATATTCACCTAATTAATACTATTGACTGAATGTCATCCCTGCATTCCGAGTATTTATTTTTATATAAGCACAGTGATTTTGTAGTTTAATCCTGAGAATATCTGTTGTGTCATTCCATCAGCTGAGGACAGGGACCTTGCTCTGTTTTGTATTTGGCTTTTACATGCCTGAGGAAGGAGCAACATTGAATGAAGAAAACTCAGGAAAAGGTTTGGGTAGAACGTAAACACTGTGGAGAAGTGATGTGTTCAGCTTTGCATTAGGTAAGCAGAATTTCAGCAAGTCAAGATCAGCAAATTTGTGTGATGTTCTGGTAAGCCACTTCCCTTCTGCAGCCCACTCATTAATTTTCGGAAGCCTGACAGAGTGGCTAAAAGGATGATCAATTTCAAGTGTCACTCCTGGTGTGTTTTTAGCCTTCAGTAAAAGGAGTTCCTGACAAGTAACCCTGTTAGTGCCCTCAAAATGTCTCCTAGTCTTAAATATCGAGAATAAACTGAAATAATGAAACTACCTTTTTTCTGTCGTTGGAATGGTTGGTTAAGAAGCCGGTGGGATTGGTGTCTATTACTGACTTTTAGGTGGGCTTAGATACTCAAGCCAGCAAAACCTTGAGAGAAACAAACACATTTCAAGATAGCTTATTTTCCTTAATGGGTTGGTGTGGAACAAATGGGATATATCATTTTCCAAGTGAATTGTGTAACATCGTTACCTAGCAGAGGAAGTCTTGGCTCCCTCGACTTGCTACTCCCATTAGTACTCTGATGTGTTGCTTTCATCTTGGGGTAAATAACTAACTCTGAGCTGCCCCTGAGGGAGTTGGAGGTGGCACTGTAGGTCTCTCTCCCAGTTGTACAGAGTGTCTTTCCTTGTTTTTTGCTTCTCCACTCTTTCTCCTGCTCACTCCTTTCCCCCTTCCTTCCTGGAAGTTGCCTTTTTTCTCCCTCTTCCTTTCAATAACACCTTCCACCCTTAAACTTTTGGGCCAAATCATAGGCTATGTTTAGCCATTTTAGTGTCTAGTAGCACTAAAACATTTTCTGATCCTGGTCTCAATTCTTTTTATATTCGAATATTTGGTGAACTCTTGGTCTCAATTCTTTTTATATCCTAATATTTGAATAACTTATTTTATTCCCGGTATGCTTGATGGGAAAGGGGGAGAAAGTTATTGTTGAACTCAGGTACAGAATCTTTCCTGCAAAGATGTGGAAAATTCTAAGATATGGCCTTAAGGTTGGACAAACACTGCAGACAAGTGGTGGCAAATGTAAATACCTGCCCACAGTAGCTGGCAGTTAAAGTTAATTAAACAGCACAGGGCAAGTGAGGACTGAGAAGAACCGGAGAGCATCTGCCCATGCAAAGGGGCAGCTGCTGTTCAACTCCATTGCTTCTATACTCCAGGAATGTGAGATCCATATGAATTTGCTTGATTTGATGCCAACTAATTTAAAAAAAAATAAAAATTACTTTCCTGGCAAAGAAATAAAGAAAGGAAGGAGGGGAGGGAGGGAGGAGGGGGGGGTAGAAGGAAGAGGAAGGGAGAGGAGGGCAGGGGAGGGGAGGGCTGCTGGCAGGACAAGAGTACTGTAGACAGCTTGTTTGTGACTTCTGCCTAAATACTATAAAAGTCTGGAGATGTTGAATTGGAATTTGGTTGTACCTGGGAATCTTAATTTTATCACTGTTTCTCATAGAAGTTTGAGCACGAACTCTTTTCTAATTGAATGTTTTATCCACTCAATTACAACTCTAACTGATCAGGACATGAATTTCTACATTAAGACTAGAAACAATAAACTGAGTATTAAACAACATCACCTTATGCTGAAATACATCATTTTGTGCTATTAATTTATATAGTTAATTAGATTGGAATCCAGCTAAACCCAAACCAGAGTTATATTCTAATTGTTCCTGTACTTTAGAAAATATCAAAGGCCATGAGCTGATATTTTTATAGTGACAATTATTCACAAGCCATGCAGGACCTAAATAGAAGCCTTTAATGAAATGGTAGTTGTCAAATGAGTTAAGTATAACAGGAACACTTTATGGAAGGAGCCCAGAGTACATTAGAAGCAAAAGAATTTGCAAAGGACATTTGAAATCATAGCCTAAATCCCATATATACAACTATCTAATGATCTCATAATGTGGTTTTCCATTTTGTTTTCTGGAATGTGGGCTGAAAAATATATTTTACAAACTAAGTTGTTTGCAATTCTTTGAACCAGTTAAAAATTGTTTTCTTTGTCCTAATAGAGCTGTCAGACTGTTTATAATCACCTTGGCTTTGATGTCTGTCAAGAACAGACATGTCAAAAAAAGGTTGGAAGACCTCTTTTGACATGGTGCTAACCCTGTAGATGCAAAGTGACTGACTTAACCAAGTGTAAGAGAATGTACAGATGATGTGACATGCTGTAGAGGACACGGTCTTTCCGTCTGAACCCTGACTGATGCTTGAGTGCTAAAGAACTGTCTGCACTTCCATTCAGATGTATTTATCAGATATTTGCCTTCAAGGAGGGCCTCAGATCTCAGGAACTATTTCTTTCATAAGCTGAGCTCAAAGAACCTCAAGCAGATCTGTTAGTTGTTTCAGTTTTCCTCATCAGCGAGTTTCTTCCAGCTTTAACGCAGTGCCTGGAAGCTGTGCAGCCGACTGCGTTT
This sequence comes from Chaetophractus vellerosus, assembly GCA_004027955.1. NCBI lineage: Eukaryota > Metazoa > Chordata > Mammalia > Cingulata > Chlamyphoridae > Chaetophractus > Chaetophractus vellerosus. The sequence goes on from PVKH010035493.1 coordinate 9,252, forward strand.
CCTTGGGGATCCTGAGTGCATCCGTGCCCCTCAGTTCCTCACAGTCCCGTCAGGAAGCATCAGCCACAGCATAATCCTTAATACTGAGGATTATCAGAAGGGTAATCCTCACCCATTGTGGGCTCACAGTAAATATGAAACAACACCCAGGAGGGGTGCTGCGTTCCTAAACAAGACTCTCAAGGCCTGCAAGTGTCAGGGGCTGTCCTCTGGGCAGCCACTAGCCTGTCACTGCAGAAATGAGGAATAATGCTCTTTCCCTCTTCAACAGTCAAGCTGTGCAAAGACTCTCCACTTCCCCAGGCTCACCGCTGCTGCGGGCCGTGAGCAGATGACTCTCAGGGTGGGCAACTTTTACCTTCTTGGGTTCTGTCAGGCATGCATTCCCACCCACCGACCTTTCCTTCATGTCTCTTTCCTAGGTGCCCATTTACAGTGCAACCAGTGCCTCATTATGGGCTCCTGTGCTTTGTCCTTTGCTAGCCTTGGGTCAGGCCACAGCCTGTCAGCAATTTGTCAGCCTCGGTTCAAAACCAGCCCTCTAGCTCATTGTTTCCCTGCACACATCTGTTCTCTGTCTGGCACGGGATGGGGCCTCCGTGCCAGGCTCAGGGCGCCATTGTGTTGCACAAAGAAGACAGGGTTAGGAGAAACGATGAACTCAGTCACTGTCAAAGATTATGTCTCTAGGAGGCAATTTTCACCTAGACTATCATTTGGCTTCTAGTGTTTTCCTACTTCCCTCCCACCTTACTTGTCGTTTATCTCCATGTCCACAATGAATAACTGTGATAAGAGAGGGAATTTTAACTTGAACAACTTTAGAACTTGAAAGCCAAAGGTCAGAGGCAATACCAATGGAAAGGAGGGGGAGAAAAAAAAATGATTGCCACCAGTACACCTCAGTGGGGAAGATGATAAAGAAACAATGTGCACGGAGGAAACACCCATAAAGCTCCTTTAAGGTTTCGCACAAAAGGAGAAATAGTCTATTCTCTTTTAGATATTGGTTTATTGCTCTTGAAGGAGGCTGGTCTTGTCATATGACTACACTTTCTCCTGTTTGATTGCTTCATATCTCTCGCACTCATTTTTTTCCTCCTTACCAGGCTAAGAAACCTACATCTTACCTCACTTGTGCTGAATTCAGTAAAGCCACGTTTCTTTGACAGCAGAGAAGCCATTCAGCCCTAATATGTGTACAATGTGTGTATTATTCATCCCCGGCCTTGTATATACGTGAGTGAGGGTTTTGAACACACATACACCCAACTCCGTAATAATCTCTTTGTCCTATCTTTGCTTAGATATGCAATATCTTATGTAAATTAAGCTCTTAATTAATTTTTACAATCTCGGTAGCCTTCTGCATTTTTTTTACTCATGGCCATTGTGTACAGAGTTAGCATAATATTAAACATTTCCTAGCAACTTTTTTCCCCCTAATCTGCTAATCTTTTTCTAATCTGTGGTACTTTAAAAATATTTATTTTTTCCTCTTTCTTTTTTTTTTTTTTTTTTTTTAAAGATTTATTTATTTTATTACATATCTCCCCTTCTCCCCTGCTGTGGCGATGCGCCGAGACTGGTCACTGCACAGGCGCGGCTTTCCCCGCTTGTGGGCGGCTTCTGCTTCCATTCACGGCTGGCTTTCAGTTTGCGGGTGGCTGGCTGCGCTCCATTCGTGGGCAGCCTGCCCTGCCCGTGGCGGTTTTTGCCCTGTCCGTGGCAGCTTTTTGCTCTGCCCACGGCGGCTCTGGCCCGCCCATGGCGGCTTGCCATTCTCAAGGCGGTCTGCCCGCTAGGAGAGATCCCCGGGAACCGAACCTGGGGCCTCCAATGTGGTATGCTGGCACCCTATCCACTGGGCTATTGAGCCGGCCCCATTTCCTCTTTCTTTTGAAACCTTTCATTTCCTTAAACTTGGATTTTTTATTATTAGGTGGAGAAATAACATCAATAAGATCAACCAAAAGAACTGTCTCAAGCTTTAACTCCTCATATTCTATCACTTGACAGCTCTTTGCAAGGTGCCTGAGAATGCACGGCCTGAGAATTTATGTCTGGGTTGTACTTTTTCAATAATTGAAGTAATAATGCATGTGTGAACACAGATTACAAAGTTCTGTAATAGTTCATTTGTTCCTATTTTTATCCCTGCCTGCTTTATTTATTTATTTTTGGACTGCTTTTTATAAAGGTGTCTTTGGAAGCTGTATCAGAGTTTAACTTTCCCTCTTCCAGAGGACAAGGGAAGACTAAAAGATGACAACCTAAAGGGGTCTTTTTGCATATTCCCAGTTTCCAATCAAGTAGGGTACTTTACCCTTTTTTTGGTCTTATGATTCACACAGAGAGTAAAGATACAATTTCACCCCTATTATCTCAATTGAGTACGTACACTAACAGATGTGTGCTTTGCACACTGAGAGGAATTCCCTCTCTGGGTCCAGAGAACTTTTAAAAAATGTTCCTGATAGA
>PVKH010035495.1:0-11723 GCA_004027955.1 Chaetophractus vellerosus
CAGGCGGCAGCTCCGCTTTTCACGGGTGACTTTGCCATGCCCGTGGGGGCTCCGCCCTGCCCGTGGTGGCTTTTTGCCTTGCCCACGGCGGCTCTGCCCCGCCCATGGCGGCTTGCCTTTCTCAAGGCCGTCTGCCCGCTCGGAGAGGTCCCCGGGAACCGAACCCGGGGCCTCCCATGTGGTACACCGGCGAGCTCTTATCCACTGAGCTATCTAGCCGGGCCTGCAATCATTTTCTGATTCTCAGAAACACCTGGCAGAAAACCCAGTCATTACAGCCTCTGTGTGGCATTTTTCCTTTTCCAAGGCTTAGTTTGGAATATTGGGATGATGGGAAATCCAAATTATTATTGTTTTTTTAAGTTCTGTTTATTAAAGCTAGAGAGAATTTTTTTCTTTCTTGGAGAAGATGGTAACAGTGTTGTAGATGCCTGGAGTTTCTATAAAAGCAGATATCTATAGAACAGTTTCTAGAACACAGAATGTTCCAAAAATAAAACATACTGAAACGAACATTAACCAAAAGACCTCGTCAGATGTCAGCTGTTGACTTAACTCAGAAGAATCAGTTTACTGATGAAATACCATTGAAACATTTGGATTCCTTTGAGTTTCGTTTCCTGGCACTTACCATAACTTCTTTGTTAATACTAAAAGGCTTGATTTTTCTTCTGTTTTTCGGTAGAGCATTATTTGCTGAAAGAAAACATTAAAACTTCTTTTTATGTCAGACTCATGTAGTGTCCTTATAACAGGTGGCTTCTCTTCAGAATTAATCTCGTGTTTCACTATTACTCTAAAAAGCATTGTCATTCCACTCAGGCTGGCCATCACTAGGTCAAGTTTCCAAGACAGGAGAATGCTTTCTCCCTCCCTTAGAATTTCAGAGGTTGTGTAAATCTCCATTTCTGTGGAATTTTCGAAAAGGGTTTGCGTTGTCCCAAAGGAGACCTTGAGGAGGCCTCTGCATGCTGGTGTCACTGAGTGAAGGAGTCGATGCTCCACAGCAGGGGGCCTGGGAGCCCAGGGCCCGGAGACTCAGGTGCAGAAGCCTGGGGCACCTCCTCTTCTTGGTTCCTAATTGGGAAAACTCCCATCTGCCATCAACAGAGTTTCTCTCTTTTTAGCAGAATTGGGTAACAGAAACAGACTCTCCAGGAAAGTTGTAATAATTGCACAAGACTTGGTTAAAAACTTATTTTTCCTTTGCTTTTTTTTTAAAAGAAACTTCCTTTTACCATCCCAGAGTTGGTACAGGCCTCCCCGTGCCGAAGTTCAGATGGAATTCTCTACATGGGTAAGAGTTCCTGTTTTCAATGCCTGGACATCTATCTGTTTGAAAATTAGCCACAGTATGTGGGAAAGTGGTGTGTGTGTGAGAGGTGTGTGGATTCACTCCCTTCCTAATCCTCCTGGGAAGCCGCCTTCTTGCCTTGGTTGTGCTGTGGATGCTCTTCACGCAGGGGGCAGCTGACCCATTAATAAAAGTCCCCCCCCACTTGGAAGAAGAATTGACACCATCAAATATGGTTACTCATTTAACAAGCTTTTAGCGGCTCTGTTGACTTACCCCTAGCCATTTAAAGATTGCAACATAGTCAGCTGCAGTTGGATGAAATTTAAAGTGAATACAATAGTCTCAGCCAAGAAAGGGAAGCCAGGCCCTACCTATTAATTATAGGGCTTTCTTGGTATTTCCTGATATCAGAATATTTGATTAAACAGCACTTAGCAGCTTGCTTAGATAAGCTGCCTTCATGTCTACAGGGGTCACATCTTTCAAAGCATCAGATCACCTGCTTTTCTTTCACAGGTTGCTGGCAAAATGTCAATAAAAAAGCATTTGGAACACAAAGGAGAGCAGTATTTATCTTGAAAGTAGTAATAATACCCTGTATTTATACAGCAGCTTTCTTTCTAAGTGCCTATTGCCTATTCATACCTCAGGAGCCTTATGTGTATTCCTGGGTCTCAAATGCAGGGGATTTTAAGTTTTTGCTGGGGACATTGGACCTCTCCTCCCTTCTAGCCTTTAGCTGAGGGGGAAGTGGTCAGCACAGGCTTCCCCACTCTTCTGGCCATGACTTGGCCCTTCTCCCAGAACAAATCCAGGCAAACTTGGACCCTTTATGTCACTACCTCCCATCTGGTCTTCCAGCTTTGGCCAGTGATTCATCACTTACGGCGTACTTGAGATATTGTTTCCAGCATCTCTGTGGTGCTCTCTTAAGTGAGTTCATTAAGCATATTTGAGACCTTGGTGATTGCCCAGTTCAACCATTTAAGTCATAGCTGGGTTATGCAGACTGTAATGGTCCTTGAAGGAACCAGATGCACATCATGTCAGATGGAAAAGGGTTCATGTTCACGGCTGCTTAGTGAAGTTTTCACATCATCTTCAGATCTTTTTCATTGAGAACAGGGTTATGTTCTGTGGACACGTTTCACACGTGTGGAATAGGCAGGCATATTACATTTGTTAGAACCAAGTGCAGCTTTAGCAAATTTTCATGCCCTATGATCTTTCCTGATGTCTCAGTACTCTGCTTCCAAGAGACCGTTGAAACAGGACATTTTGGCAATGTATTAGGCAGATACAAGTGATCAGAGGCCATGCCCTACAAAGCAGAAATGTACACATCACAATGTATGCTTGGCCTTCAGATAGGAGGCCCATGCTACTGACTCGCCATTCCCAGCGTGCTTTGGGTTACATACTTTGAGGTTTCCTAATAGTGTTGTTTGGTGTGCTGTCCACCCACTCATACTGGTCAATCACCTGACCCAAGTGAGGAGTATGGCCTGTGGCCAGGGAGTAACCTACTAGCTAGGGACAGAACTGAGATAACCCTGGCCTCGTTAGCACCAGGTTGCAACCACCTGCACTGACCAGTCACAGGTACCAGCTTATTTCAGTTGGAACTGGTAAGCCTCTTTACAAATAGGCTAATTAGTAGGGATGTTGAATGTTGGTTACCAGAGAGATGAGTCCCTGGGCACATTTCTATATTTACATAGATCATAGTCATGGGAAAAAGAGTGCCCTTTACAGGCAAGAATTCTCCTATTTAAGGCTATTCAAAGCAGTAAAATTTAACTTGAAAGTTGGAGACTTTCTTTTTAAACTATGATTAGGTTATTAAGTTTGGAGAACCTCATATTCCATGATTAGATTATTAAGTTATTATAAAACCTAATGACCCCAGAAATACTATCTGCATTACTGTTTACATTCAGAGCATCATAGAAATGTCTTTGGCACCATATGAATTGAGGCCTGTCTCTCTCAGCACACAGAATTCTTGGCCTGCTAGTTTGGCAGTGATTGTTTTCTTCCATGTAGGATGGGTGTAAATGATAATGTGCCTTTGTGACCTTTCAGGTAAAAAGCAGGACATTTGGTATGTGATTGACCTCCTGACTGGGGAGAAGCAGCAGACTTTGTCATCAGCCTTTGCAGAAAGTCTCTGCCCATCAACCTCTCTTCTGTATCTTGGGCGAACAGGTAGGAAAAGATAAATGTGTCTAACCTATTTCCAAAAGAGATCCCAGGTAGCCCTTGTACTAGTCTCCACCTCCTGGGTTCACTATGAAGTGTCCAGAGCTGGCTCCTCTAAACACAGGCCTGATCTTGTTCCCCTTTATAAGACCCTTCGGTGGCTCCTCATCGCCCACAGGATACCAACCAAACTCTACACCGTGGCCCATAGAGCCCCTGTGAGGTGCTGTCTCTTTAGCCTCATCCCGCCCTGCATTTCCCTCACTTAATCATTTTCAATCAGATGCACTACCTGCAGTTCCCAGAATAAGCAGTGCTATTTTTAAAAACTTGTAATAGTGTTTATAATCCCCCTCCACCAAGTATGCACGTTTTTACCTATCTGGCAAATGCCCTCCCTTCCTTCACAACTGCTCAAAAGGCACCTTTTCTGTGAAGCCTCTGCCTCAGCCTCCCAGTCTCCTAGCTCCCTGCCTCTGCCCAGGGACCACCCCCTCCCACCCCCTGGGCACACAGAGCAGTTGGTACAGGCCTCGTTGTAGCACCGTCTCACTACCCACATCATCCTTTATGTGCATGGCTAGCCGCCTCCTCACCACTCCACTTCCTATTTCCTACCCCTTTTCAGCCCCCTCCTCCTTAACACTGGTCAGTATATACTCAGACATTTTATTTGCCTATTTTCTGCCTTCCCCTCTAAACTCTCAGCTTCAGGAGGGCAGGGACTTTGTTCTCCTGCTGTGACCCTACCTACACAATAGGGGCTCGCTCACTGGCATGAGTGAGAGGCCAAGCCCTTCAGTGCAGGGATCTGCCTGCATGTTTATGTGCTCAGCACCGACAGATCACAGGCACTCAGTGGACATGGTTGAGTGGCAGGTAAAATAAAGCTGAAAGGGGAAGCAAGAAAACATTTAGAAGGAGAAAATTATACCAGAAACTTGGGATGAAAGTGTTACAGTTGAGCACTAAATTTAGGTCTAAACATTCAGGTAGCAAAGACTTTAAAAAAGATTGAGAGAGTGCACACCTTCCTTCAGCACTGTGGGAAACAGCACCTTCCTAGAGCTCAGTGACGCTAATCTTGGCCCCTAAAACCGGGGCTCTCCTGAAGATAGGAGGAAGGGCTGTACTTAAACTGTAGCCCCCATGTTACCCCTACTCCAATGAAAATCAAGTATGCCAACAAACCAAGTAATCCTAAGTAGTGACTGCTTAGGATTTGTATCAGTTTACCTTTTCTATCAAGAAAACCTTCCAGTGGTTCCAGCGTCACTAAGGAATAAAAATTGTGAGTTCTCAGGTAGAATGGAAGAGCCTAAGGGAGTTGGGAGACACTCTGTCTTAGGTGAAATTTGTGTGCCTGGGTGTGTGAAACTGTTATTTCCGCTGTCTACTCTGCATAACAAGCCACCCTAAAACTTGGTGGCTTAAAACAACAACCATTGTCGTTGTGGGATCCAGGGAGGGTTTGTCTCCATCCACTCCACATGGCTGGCTGAGTTCATCCAGGTGTCTGGGACCTTGGTTCCCCTCTGTGTGGACTTTCTCTGTACAGACAGCTTGGACTTCTGTACATGGCACTGGGTTCCCCCCTCGAGTAAAAATGGAAGCTACCATACTGCCTAAGGCCTGTTTTTCCAAGTCCCACTGCAGTCTGTTGCTCAAAGATAGCCACAAAGCCAACCCAGAATCAAGAGGTGGAGAAATAGACACGGCCTCTTGACGGGTAGAGTGGCATGCCCGTTACAGGGACTGGAGGAACCGGTGGAGGGGAGCTTTCTGGACAGTCTACCACAGTCATCCCTCTGGCTACAGTAGTTTACAATCCTTCCAGATGGAGAATGTACTCACCTCCTTCCAGGACTCCTAAAGTCTAATGGCAGCACCAGTCTCAAAATCCAGCATCTCATGATCTGCCTTAGGCCTGGAGGGAGATGAGGCTCCTCAGGTATGGCTCTGTTTGTTCTTGAGACCTGTGAATTAGAGAGACAAGTTATTACTCCCCAACATGGCTCCCTACACACACACACGCGCGCGCGCGCGCGAGACAGGGACAGGAGAGCTGCAGAATTCAAAAGGAGCACGATGGTACTTCTGAAATCAGCCAGGCACATGTTTCCCCTACTGTGGGGTCAGGGAATATTCCTTGATTCTGTCCTCTGGGAATGGTTCCCTAATATATTTTTCTCCGTGGCTCTTGGTTCTGCCCTCTGAGAAATCCCTTCTTCTCCATAAGAAATGGCTAGTGTTTTGTAGCTTTCTCAGCTTGTTCCCTGTCCATAGAAAGTTAGGAGCCTAGAGGCCTTTTTTTTTTTTTTCTTTCCCATTTTGGCTGTCTCTAGTCCTTTTAGTCCATATGGATATAATACCAAATTATAGTCCATTCCATTTGATAAAAGTCTTACCCACAAATCTGTGGGAGATAAGCCTCTCTTTACTTTGGTCTGTGAGAGTGCTATGGGACAATCTTCAAAGAAGGATGTATAGCTTCACTCAGGGTTTGATCTTGACCCTGAAGCCATTTTCTCACATGTAGTGCCCTGTATATGATCTTTGCCTAAGACCATTTTTCTACATTGAGAATCTTTTGCCTCTGCAGAGCCATTCTGGAAAAACAGAACACCCTCTTCTTTAGCTTATTTCTCTTGCAGTATGTCATTGACAGCTAAGAGAAACCATCTGACACTATCTATATTCTGCCTGGGAAACTCCTTAGCCAGATATACAAGTTCATTAGGTACTTTTCCTGTCCTCCAAATTACTACAAGCGGAGGTCTCAGTAATTATATCACCACGACATAAGGTGGGTCACCCTTTTCCCACGTCCAGCAGCAGTTTCCTCACTGCTTTTTCCATCTCCACTAACAGTCGTCTTGTTTTCCTTCAGCTTCCATCCACCACCTGGTCCCAAGGTGCTTAGGTTTTTTGTTATGGCCCCATCCCACTTCTAGGTACCAACTTCTATACCGGTTATCTATTGCTTTATAATATTCCACCCCAAAACTCAAGTGGCTTAAAACCACCACCATTATATTACTCACAATTCTGTGAGTTAGGAATTCAGGAAAGCACTGCAGGGGTGGCTCATCTGTGCTCCGCCTGCTGTCAGCTGGGCTCACGCATGTGTCTGGATGTCAGTAGGAGAAGGCCTTTCCCTCGTCAGAGGGATGGCCTGGTCATCTTAACCTGCCATTTAGGGAGGGTCTGTTTGTTACCATTTAGATGAGGCCAACAGCTCGGTAGGTGCTGTGGCCCATCTGTGGTAATGGTGTGTGTCCCCCAGAGTACACCATCACCATGTATGACACCAAGACCCGGGAGCTCCGCTGGAATGCTACCTACTTCGACTACGCAGCCTCGCTGCCCGGGGACGACCTGGACTACAGTAAGTGTGTCCCGCTTGCCTCAGAAGGTCAGGACCTACAAGGAGGTGCTCACTCCAGAAAGCAGGGTTTTCTTTGAATACACACTTGGCCCCCATGCCCTGGACTTGCAGTGGGCTTGAAGTAAATACTTCCAGTCCTTGTGGTAAGTCCCTCTGTGTCAAAGAAGGAACTGACTCCATGGAAAGTAGAATTAAAGATCAGCATGTAACATCAACAACCCTTCAAGAAGGCCACTCCCTAAGAGTGGCTCATCCCCTAGTTATTTCTCTAGTTAACCTTCCCTAAGCACAAATGAAAACTGAAAATCAATATTGCCAGCTGAATGCTAGTGTCTGAAAGTCTGACAGAAATCTTTGCCTGTGTCTGGCCTAGCCCTTTTCATGTGTCCATGTTTGAATGCTCCTTTCAGAGCCAGATGTGGGCAGCAGCAGTGGTCAGGTCTGGCTTTCAGCATGAGTGACAGGTTTTAAGTAATTGCTACAAATTACCAGATTAGTAGACATCTCCACTGGCTCCTTTCCCTCCAGTATTTTCTCTTACTTCCTGAACAGTAGGGTAAAGAACAAACCGAGTAAATTGCCTTTGGGAAAACAAGCCTGTCTGATGCTTATAAGCCAGGCAGCTCATAGTATCTTATAGACACAGAGCCTGAGCAAGTTCATTAGAAACCAGAGAAATTGTTCAGGGGAGATTTGAGAATACACCAGAAGCCTTGTTGTCTCTAAGTGACTGCAACTTGCCAAGACAGTAGAGGATGTGGTTTGTGGATGGATGAGGTGCAACATCTTTGTTTGTCTGATCTGTACAGAGATGTCCCACTTTGTGTCCAATGGCGATGGGCTGGTGGTGACTGTGGACAGTGAGTCTGGGGACGTTCTATGGATCCAAAACTACGCCTCCCCCGTGGTGGCCTTTTATGTGTGGCAGCGGGAGGGTCTGAGGAAGGTGATGCACATCAACGTCGCTGTGGAGACCCTGCGCTACCTGACCTTCATGTCTGGGGAGGTGGGGCGCATCACCAAGTGGAAGTACCCTTTCCCCAAGGAGACGGAGGCCAAGAGCAAGCTGACGTGAGTGCGGGGAGCTCGGGGCGGACGAGGGCAGCGGTGGCCCTGCATTCAGTACTGCTGCAGCATGGCCCACCGTCGGCAGGAGGCAGGAGGCAGGCAGATGTCTCTGAAGCCAAGGGGAATATAAAGAGCCAAGACTGGCTCATTTAGAAACCTCAGAATGTAGGAACTGGGGATGTCAGGGTGGGGTTGATGGAGGGTAGGAGAGCTTTTGACACTTCAGAATTCTTGAATCTTAAATAAATTGAAATTATGGGTGGGCATAGGAAGGAGACTGCTGGTATAACCACGACATAATTTGGATGTGTCTTAGATTGTGGGAATAGAGGAGACTTTTTTTTTCCTAAATTTTTATTATAAATTATATTTGTTTTTAAAAATCAGGAAAAAAAGTATGACATTGTATGTGTGTCTGACTTCTTTAGCAGGCATGTGTCTCCATCCCCACTTGTTAACCAAATCACTTAAACTTGCTGAGCCTCAGTTTCCTACTTTACAGACTTGTGGAGAAGGTCAAATAAGATAATATGCATGAAAGTGTTCTCTAAATTGTAAAATACCATTCAAATGTAAAGTATTTATTGAGAGATGTTTAGATAATTTAGTAGATGGCAAATTCCAGACTGGCTATTGGTGATATCCAGAAGGGTCTGGAGGTGCAGCTCCCACCGTTTTCAGACCATCACCACAGAAAGTGCCGCACCACCATCCTCTCCTTGGGGCCCCAGTTGGGACAGACCAACCGGAAGTCCCATCCGTTTGGAGTTTCTTAGGCATCCCTTTTGCTCCAGGCATCCCAGTTAGAGCAGTTGATTTGGGGCTTCTGTAGAACCTCTAGAATCCTAAAAACTGTAAGATAGGATGGTAGTGATCTTGGTGGTAGCTCATGTATCAAAGTATGACAGTCAGGGCCATCTTAAAGGTTTTGGCAGTGGTTGCCAAACATTCATTCTCTCTCAGAGATTGTTGCACATGGTCCTTCCTGTGGCATCCGGCCCTGACCTTTTGGAGATGAGGAAACCGAGGTCCATACTTTTGTAGGCCGTGAGTGACAGCTGGGACCCGTTCTCTTGGTCCCAGGGCAGTGCCTCTGCCCTCACACCCCACTGCTCTCCTTGCTCGGGAGTTAATTTAGTTATGCCTGTGGGTTGTATTTGGGGCTATGATTCTTCTCTCCAAAAAACCCCTCTTTGGGGATCTGGAAATTAAATGACTTTGGAATGCATGTATCTATTTTTCTCCTAGGCCCACCCTGTATGTTGGGAAATATTCTACCAGCCTCTACGCCTCCCCCTCGATGGTACATGAGGGGGTTGCCGTTGTGGTAAGTCCACTACAGGGGGTCCACAGATGGAGCCTGCTGATGCTCCTGTTCCATTTAGCAAAGAATGACAGTTATGTAGGAATATCCTGTTGGTTAAGAATGCAAAACAGGGGCCGGCTGTATAGCCCAGTTGGTAGGGCGCCGGTTTACCACATGGGAGGCCCCGGGTTTGGTCCCCAGGCCTCCTCAAACGGGCGGACCGCCTTGAGAAGGCAAGCCAACGTGGGCGGGGCACGCTGCCGCGGGCAAAGGCAAGCCCCCGAGAGCAAGGGTGAGCCCCCACGAGCAGGCGGACCGCCATGCGGGTGAGCTGACTCGGCAGGTCGCCCCAGCAGGGGGAGACAAGCAGACACAGAGGAACACAGAGAAAAATGAACACAGCAAGAACAAGCAAAAGGGGGGGATGTATAATAAATAAAAATAAATCTTTTAAAAAAAAAAAGAATGCAAAACACAGATCTTTGAGTCCTCGAAAACAATTTCTGCACATACCACATTCTGCTTCACGAGGAGTGATACATGACCAAAACAGCTTCCTAAAGCCTGGGAAGCCCTGGTTATTCCCCTTTGTTTTCCTGTCCAAACCTAAGCTCCATGGACTGGCGTTAAGGGCCTCCTCAGTCCAACCCCACGATGCCCAGCGTTAGTTTCTCTGTGGGAGTTGTACAGTACAGCCACGTGAGTCTTCTCCCTGATTTCCAAAAATGCCCTGTTCATCCTTCTTACTTCTGAGCCTTCGTTCAGGCCACTTTCATACTTCAAAGGCTCTTCCTTCTTCCTTTTCCTGACTTGAATCCTTTCTGGCCTCTCATGACCTCCTTAGACCTCACCAGCCTGCCGCCAGTGCTCCCTCTCTGAGTGTTGGAGACTTCAGGACCCTGGTCGTTCTGATCCTTGCAGTGCGTGAGCTGCTCTGCCGGCATCTCTTATCTTCCCCGCTCCTTGGATCTTCTGTGGTGCTGTGCCTAAGCCAGCACCAGGCAGGCCTAAAGCTTACTCCACACTTGTTGATTGTACCAATCTGAGCTTCCGGAGCACATCACGGACTAGTAGATTGCCACTCTTTCCCCTGCACTCATAATAGCTTCTTGGAATTCCACATATACACCCTTCCTGTTCCCAGTACCCAGATGTAAGAAATTAAAAAGACATCATGTTAAAGGTGTCAGTGCAGCACTTTCCAATCTTGGGGAGGAGCTTCTCTTGCCCTGTCTTAGGGCCTTTGGGTCTTATTCTGTCTTGGACCAGCCCCCCACACTAGAAATCCCAATTTTCTTCAGTGTGGCAGTTTCTTCAGCACCTAGGACAGTCGCTGGGAAGGTCCGCAGTGGGACCTGATGGACCTGCTTGCCAGCCGTGGCTCCCCAGCCTCACCTCTGGTTCTGTCTTCACAGCCCCGAGGGAGCACTCTTCCTTTGCTGGAAGGCCCCCAGACTGAGGGTGTCACCATTGGGGACAAGGGGGAATGTGTGATCACACCCAGCACCGACCTAAAGTTTGACCCTGGACTCAAAGAGAAGAACAACCTCAACTACTTAAGGAATTACTGGCTTCTGATAGGTAAGAGTGGGTTTCTCCTGGCCTTAGGTGATAACACACTGCCTCCATCTGGACAAAAGCTGGCCTTGCCAATTCCAGTCCCCTTTCCACTCTGAATGCATTTTGATCAGTTCATTTCCAACTTGGTTGTTTAGGCCTTAGAACATTTATTTTTTACTCCTACAGAAAATAAATAGGTAGCTGTGTTACTAATTCAGTTCTCAAAAATTGCTTAACCCTTAATCTTCCAAAACTCAAGTGCTAAATAATGTAGATTTTGTGAAATTATAGCTGACACATTGAGCAGCTCTTACATGCGGGGCATGGCACTGAGCATATTGAAATCCATTTCCTTATTTATTTCTCACATGGCCCCATGTGAGGTAGGTGCCCTTGTTCTTTCCATTTTATAGTTAGGGAAGCTGAGGCTATTCCTGTGGAAGAATTCACATGGAGTTGTTTGGGCTTAGAGGGAGGGCGCTCGAGGGAGGAGAGGGTTGAAGACCGAGAGTGGTGGAGAGTGGGAGCTGGACTTGGGCTCGAGCCACAGCACAGGTCCTGAGCGGTATGTCCAGGGCTTGTGTGGGGACGCTCCTTTCCCCCTTTCCCTCCCCATTGTTGCTGCCCTGCCTCCTGACCCTAAGGTAGGTGTCAGGGGCTGAAGTGGAGGCCCTGTCAGTGAGAGCCATGACTCCGGGGCTGTGGAGAGGCAGTGAGGGTGACAGGCGGAGCAGAGGTGAGAGAAGCCGCCTGGCAAGTGTCCCAAGTAATCATAACAGGCTGCAGCACTCCTGCACCTGCTCTCTCCTGCCTGTGCCCTGCCTCCTGACACTGCTGCCTCCTAGTCCCGAAGAGGGGTTGAGGAACGGAGGCACAGTCCCGATGGAGGGGCTTACAAGGGG
>PVKH010035496.1:0-11723 GCA_004027955.1 Chaetophractus vellerosus
AAAAGAAGATCCAACATCCAGAAAGTGAGTTCTGACTGGCAAGGAAAACACTATAGCAGATAGTTTATCTCACTTTTAACAGAGAGTAATCTATTTAGCTAGCTCAGAGATTAAAAACTTATCACTGCTACTGTAAATCTAAAAAAGGACAAAAAACCCAGCTAGAAAACGAATTCTCATCACTCTAAAAATAGACTGAGCACTGGATTCTGCCTGTAAGCACCAGATCCCAAAGCCAGTGGTGCTCAATGCAAGCCAGATGTGCAGAAGCTAAGACACGAGTGGGCAGGAGTCAGTTTACCCAGGATGGAGACGGTAAAGAAGGAAGTGTGTACCAGACCTGGAAAACCTCCATCCTCTTTCTTAAAAGTATGTGCATACCCGAGGTGGACATTTTACTCACCATTATTGCTGATTCCTAAAACCCCTGAAGACTGGCACTGATATTCCTGTTTCACAGCTGAGGAAATTAAGAGGTGAGAGGTTAAAAGCCTTTTCTGACAGTTGCACAGATGATAAATGCAGGACCAGGGCCTGAATGCAAGTTTTTATGGCATTAGAATCTGTTCTTGCCCCAAAGACATTTTTAACTCTGCAAGTACATTTACAGCTGGTCTACCTTCCAAGTCCTGGAACTCCAAAATTATTTTCTCATTAATCCCCGAGTTATAGTGGGAGCTCAGAAAAAATAAAAATTTCCAAGTAGGACCTGTTAGTAACCAAGTGCTGAGAAAACCTCAGCTATCCTCCAGAGCAATTTCAGTAATTAGTTTGCTTAGTTGATGACTCTCAGGCCAAAAATACATCTTTTCTGCTGAGTGCTGTGGGCTTGTACCAAATATCTACAAATTTATCAGATGATTTATTTTACCTATTCCCTTTCCACATAGAAATTAACATTGAAAAAAAAAAAAAGGCCTGAGTTGCAGCCAAGCACCAGATTATGTACTCACTATCAACCTTCAAGTCACAGCTGACAAGTCCTTTCCTTGCAAAGACCTTTAACTGGTTAGACTTGGATAGCTCCTCCACTCTCCACTTCTTCGTAGGACTTATCACAACTGACAAAAGTTTTTGTGAGGGGCCGGCTGTAGCTCAGTGGATAGGGCGCCGGTTCACCACATGGGAGGCCCCGGGTTCAGTTCCTGGGGCCTCTCTGAGCGGGCAGACCGCCTTGAGAAGGCAAGCCACCGTGGGCGGGGGCAAAAAGCCACCATGGGCAGGGCAAAGCTGCCACGGGCAGGGCAAGACGCCAGCGAAACACAGAGCCAAGCCGCCCGTGAAACACAGAACGGAGCCGCCCATGAGCGGGGCGAGCTGCCTGGGGGGTGGGCCGACTCGGCGCATTGCCACAACAGAGGGAGACAAAAAGCAGACATAGAAGAACACAAAAATGAACACACAGCAAGAGCAAGCAGAAAGGGGGGAATATGTAACAACAAAAATAAAATAAAATAAAATAATTTATTAAAAAAAAAGGTGGCAGGAGCAACTGCAGTACAAATAAGTTAATCTAGTTTCTTTGGAGGACACTATACTAGCAAAGCAGAAAAAAAATTGAGACTGCTTTATTATTAAACATTTCAACTTTCCTCATGTTTATGGGTAATAACTGGAAGAATTCACTGTAAAAAACCACTTAGCCTCAAAAGAGGATTTGACTAATTTCTTACAAAAGTATAGGACATATAATAAAATGTTGCAGAAAAGGTGTTAACTTAGATTTATAGATAAAAGACTTCACCTATTAACATATATGGTTAGGTATTTTACCCTAATTTAAACTCATCTAATATATGCATTAATTTTTTTTTGGGGGGGGGGAATCCCAGAAAAATAAAATAAACACCTAGTTTTTTCACTTAATTTGGGGTCATTAATTTAGACACGAAAATGTTAATCTTGATTTTTCTAAATATTTCACTGGAAACCTGGCATGGATCTGAACTGGAACAGGGTCCTACCACCCAAACCTGCAGAGGCTCTGCAGTTTCATGAAGTATAAGAAACTAAAGCTCTAGCTGCAGCCCCATCGCTATTCTGCAGTGTGACCTCGAGAGCTCATCTCCTTTCTCAGTTGATTTGCTGGCCAGCAAAGTGAAGGGATTGAAGTAGATGTCCTGCTCGGCCCTAAAATTCTCCATATTGTAACTGGCTTAGGGCTCCAACTTACTACTTGAAGTAACTTCAAAAGAACTGGACCTTAGAATAAATGGAAAACTATGAGGCAGCTAAATTAGTTCGTGGTAAGGGAAATTACTTAGCATGAGTTTGTTGCTCTAATCAATTCAAATCTGTTAGAGACAAAAATATGGTATTATTTAATGGATCAACGAGATTTTCTCCGAACAAAGCAGGGAAGGTGAAGTCCCAGCCATCATTTAACTCCCACCCTTTCTTCTTCCACCTACTCCCACCTTCCTTCCACATGTCCCTTCTGAATCATCTGCACCTAAAGTCAAGTGTGAGCACTTACGGAGGTTTCAGAAAAGAAATGATTGGGGAATGAGGGAGGTGAGATGTCAAAGGAGCTGGGGCTAACAGTCCACATCCTTTATAGGATATTTGTTACATCTCTTCAGCCATTAATGAGCTCTGACTCCTCAGATTCTAGAAAGTTTTGCACACCTGTTATGATTCTTCCAATATTATACTTTCTTCTATCATTGTTGACCTTCATTTCCCTAGTAGATGGAAGTCTTTCAGAAAGTTGGAGCTTGAAACACTTGAATGAGCTCTATAGTTCAGAACCCCTCTCTGTCATAGTGCTTTAAACTTCATTTTGTTCATGAATCAAAAGGCAATCATTCCATGCATTGTGTTGTAGACAGCCAGCCAGTCCGTCCTTGCTCTGATACTTGGAAGGATAAAAACAAACACTGATGTCAGAGAAATGCAGGTTTAATTAATCTACACTAATCATTTGTCTTGCCAAAGCAAAAGGAATATACAAGGACTCAAGAGGTTTAGAGGGTGTATTCACTGGCCCAATTCAGCCTGTCCAAATGGAACAGAAATTATCCCCATCTTTAGAGTCCCATGGAACTGAAACTGCATTTTAACCTGTCCTTTTGATTCTCACCTTGAGCAGGTTCAAGTAGGCTTATCAATACTGTACAATGTCTTTGCATGTCTACTCATAAGAAACTCCTTTTAACTAAAGATTGGAAGGCAAGAATATCTTCCACCATACAAAACTTAAACAGCTCACCTGCTCTGGGGCAAGTTTCAAAAGCTAGTTATGGTACTTAGGGTTATCTTAGTGCTCTCATCTACCACGCTTCTGGACAATGTTAATCCCTTTTTAGCTTTCTCCACTTGATGGTGAACATCTACAGATCTATGACTCAGTAGCTAGGCTGCCTAATTGGGTACTTCCCCTATTTTTTTTTTTTTGCTATCTTGGTATCTGTGGAGAAGTATCAACTACTTGCAAAGAAAGACATTTTCCCATCAAACTACTAGGGAGTGGGGAAAGTGAAATTTAAAAGCATTAAACCATTGAAAGCTCTCCCACAACTGGTTTTCATTTGTGAAATATTTATGCAGAGTTTATAAGCTACAAAATCAGAATGACTTAATTCAACAGATTTGACTTTGTCAAACTGCTGTGTGGGTACAGCACTCCAAGGGGAATTACTCAGATTTGAAGAGCAAAAGATCATTATTTCCCCCTTACATCTGTTTTTCACTCCTCACACTAGTATTCTTAAATAACAAAACAAAACAAAGAAACAAACAAAAAACCATTACCATTTAGAAATAAGTAGGGACTAAATTAGGTTAAAGTCACTTTTTAATTAGAATGCATAAGCTTTTCTCTAATATGTTCTTAAGAACAAAACCTGCTTGTTTCTACAAGTTGGCTCTAATATTAACGTTCAACATAATCACGGGCGTCACTTGCACCAAAAGTCCTCCACTATTCCAAAAGACAAGAGGAAAGGTAGAGAATAGTCACGCCCAAGAAATTCACACCGACTTTAAACTGGCCGAGCCAGTACAACAAAGACACCCCAGTCCCAAGTTTTCAGCTTTTTCAAGATTTACTTAAAACCCAGTAAATCTTTATTTGTAATGCCTTAAAATCAACGATCTGGCCCACCAAAAGAATGGATAAGGGCAGAAAACATTTGGGTGCGATGTAGCTATTCAGGTAGATTTAACTTGCTGCTGATTCGTGCCAGGAAAAATAAAAAAGCTAAGCTCTGTTGCAGAGAACACAGCGAGGAAAAAACTGTGCAATTTCCTACGATGAGACAAAGACTGGTGGGAGCATCTATGAAAGAAATGGGTGAAGACGGTGGCATGGGAAGCAATGATTGGCTGGACAGCGAAGAAAGGGAAGCTCCGGACCAGGAAATTTTAGGAAGCTATAAATAGCCGGACCCGGCCGCGAGAGCCGCCAGGACCCCGCCGCTCCGAGATCAAGCGGGAAGCAGGCACCCAACGGCTCCTCCTCAGGTTTCCGCGGGTCACAAAAGGATAACGGACATCCTCCCAACGGTGGGCACGGCGCTCCGCTTCCGCCCCGCCCGCGGCTCCAGAGGGCGCGAGGCCTCGGGCGCCCGCGGCGAGATGCGGGAGCCGCGGCGAGCGCGGCCGCCCGCGGACACTTCCCCCCGCGGCCCTCCCGCCTTTGTTCGCTCGGTCGCCACTCACGCCGCCGCCATCGCTCGCCCGAAGCCCGGCGCCCACAGCCCGCGCCGCCCGACGCGAAAAAGGAAGCACAGGCGGTTCTCGGCAAAGCAGACTTTATTGGGGCGCCCGGGCCGCCGCGCGCGCCGGCCGCTCCCTGCACGGCCCCGGGGCCGCCCCCGGCCGCAGCCCCGCGCTCTGCCGGCCCCTCCCGCCCTTCTCCCCAACCCCTCCCTCCCGGCGCCCGGGGCCGCGCGGACGGCTCACCAGCTCCCGAAACGGCGGCTGCCGCGGCGACGCCCGCTCCCGAGTGCGGCCCGGACCTGAGGCGGAGGGTTTTGTTGCTTTTGCACCGCGGTGGGCGGGAACCGCGCGACTCAGGGCGGCAGGCGGCGGCGGCGGCGACGACGGCGGCGGCGCGCTGACGTCACGCGCCGCGGGCCAGCCAGCGCGCGCGAGGGCCATCCCGCCCCCTATCCCGCCAGCCCCAATCCGGGAGGAGCTCGAGTGAGTGGGCGGGACCGTATTGGGGAACGGGGAAGATAGATTGGCAGAGAGGGAGGAGCGAGAGGGCGAGCGAGCCAGTGGGAGCGAGGCGGGGCGGGCCGAGGCCAGCGCGGAAGTCTCGCGATGCCGAGCCCGAGCGGAGTGTGGCGGCGGCGGCGGCGAGATCTGGGCTCGGGTTGAGGAGTTGGTATTTGTGTGGAAGGAGGCGGAGGCGCAGGAGGAAGGGGGAAGCGGAGCGTTGGTCCGGTGGGCGGGAGGAGGCGCGGTTAGGGCGGGCGGCTGAAGCGCGGCGAGGCGGGGACCGGGACGAGCGGCGGCCGAGCGAGCGCGGGGCGCACCGAGGCGAGGGAGGCGGGGGAGCCCCGCCGCCGCCGCGCCCGCCCCTTCCCCCCCGCCGCCCGCCCCCTCTCCCCCCGCCCGCTCGCAGCCTTCCTCCCTCTGCCTTCCTTCCCCACGGCCGGCCGCCTCCTCGCCCGCCCGCCCGCAGCCGAGGAGCCGAGGCCGCCGCGGCCGTGGCGGCGGAGCCCGCAGCCATGGCCTCGGGCGACACCCTCTACATCGCCACGGACGGCTCGGAGATGCCGGCCGAGATCGTGGAGCTGCACGAGATCGAGGTGGAGACCATCCCGGTGGAGACCATCGAGACCACGGTGGTGGGCGAGGAGGAGGAGGACGACGACGACGACGAGGACGGCGGCGGCGGCGACCACGGCGGCGGGGGCGGCCACGGGCACGCCGGCCACCACCACCACCACCACCACCACCCGCCCATGATCGCGCTGCAGCCGCTCGTCACCGACGACCCGACCCAGGTGCACCACCACCAGGAGGTGATCCTGGTGCAGACGCGCGAGGAGGTGGTGGGCGGCGACGACTCGGACGGGCTGCGCGCCGAGGACGGCTTCGAGGACCAGATCCTCATCCCGGTGCCCGCGCCGGCCGGCGGCGACGACGACTACATCCAGCAGACGCTGGTCACCGTGGCGGCGGCCGGCAAGAGCGGCGGCGGCGGCTCGTCGTCGTCGGGCGGCGGCCGCGTCAAGAAGGGCGGCGGCAAGAAGAGCGGCAAGAAGAGTTACCTGAGCGGCGGGGCCGGGGCGGCGGGCGGCGGCGGCGCCGACCCGGGCAACAAGAAGTGGGAGCAGAAGCAGGTGCAGATCAAGACCCTGGAGGGCGAGTTCTCGGTCACCATGTGGTCCTCAGGTGAGCGCCGGCCGCGGGCCCCCGGCCCCGGGATGTTTTTGTTTTGAAGGGAAGCCATGTTTTATGTGTGTGATGGGCGCCGCCATCTTCTTCGCCAGGGCAAGTATGGCGGCCCCAAAAGATGGCGGGCCGGGCGGCGGCGGGGGCGCGGCGGCGGCGGCCGGGCGGCGGGGCAAGATGGCGGCCGGGCCGGCGGGGGGGGCGGCGGCCGGGCGGGCCTAGGCCGCAATGGCGTAGTTTCTCCGAGAGGGGGAAGCGGCGGGCGGGGCGGGGCGCGGCGGGCGGGGGAGGGGCGGCGCAGGCCGCGCTCGGACCAACCGACTCAGCCGCCCGCGCGGCCCGCGGCCGCCCCCCGAGGCCCCGGGGCGGACGCGAGCGGGGCGTTGGCGGGGCTCGGGGTCGGGGCGGCGCCGGCCGCTGGCCCTCGCGGGCCCTGGGAGCGCGGCCTCCGGGACACGCGCCGCCACCCGGCGCCGCGCGGCTGTTCCCCCTGCGTCCTCTGGGGGCGCCGCTGGCCCTCACTCCGCCCCCGCCCCCGCCCCCCGCTTCCCTGGAGGCACAACTGCGCCCAGGAAGGCGCCTTCCGGAGCGGGGGAGGGCCCCGGGGGCCTCCGGCCCAGGCCCCGAGCGCGGGGCTGGACCCTGCCCCGGCCACCACGCTCCGCCGAGGCCTGCGTTTTCCGCGGGGCGGGACTTGGGGCCGCGCGTCGGGTTCGCGTGCTGGGCTCGGAGCGTCGGTTGGGGCCTGCCGCGAGCGCTGCCTGCGCGTCCCTCGCCCTTCTCCCCCTTCCGCCCTCCGCCCTCCGCCCTCCGCCCTCCCTCCCGGCGCGACCTGGTGGAAAGTAGCCTTGGGCCTTGGAGTTGTAATAGATAATTCCTCGTCTGTAACGCTGTGTGTAATTTTTAAAATATTGGTTCCTTGTAAATTGATTGCTCAGCTACACAGCTATGGAAATTTGCCACTACATTAATGGAATAGAGTTTTAAGCTTCTAAATGCTGTCTTTGGTAGAATATCTCCTTATTTTCCCCGTGACAAGAAACATTCTGGAAAACGTCTTTCACTATTTTAATACCGCTTCTTAGTGTTTGCTTTAGAACTAGCGAAAGACTTAACTTACTCACAATGCTGGTTTTTTCATGTTAGTATCTTACTACTCTATTCACATGCTGCCTACTCAGTTGCTGAGATATTAACTAGAGTTTGAGAATAATTCTGTTTTAGCTAGTTAATTCAGCGCCTGTGACGATTAAATTTAACATTAAATTTTAATTTGTAGAGGCCCCTCCTCCGGAATGTTCTAAAGCTATTTCGTAAAAACTGATAGTTGGGCGGGTCTTCAAAATATGGTGACCTTTGTTTGACTATTACAGGATTGCTAAGATTCAGAGGAATGAATGAAGTAGAAGGTTGTATCTAGGGAAAGCCCCCGGGTTGCGATAACTGAAGCTGGAAGGATCTATGACTCAGACTGAGCTAGGGGATGGGGAGTAGCTGTCAAAATGTATTAGCAAGTGCCAACAGGCGCAGTTGTTCTCGGTAGTAATTTGAGTTTAGCTAGCAGAATCTATAGGTTTTAAGTGAAATATGATAGTTAATGGCTATTGAAAGATAACTTCCATATGTTTTGGTAGCTCAAAATGATTAACACACTGGTTCATGTTGGAATTAAAAGCCATGGTTTTTCATTAACAGGAATGGAATGAGGGGAGGGGGGTTTGGATTATTGATGAGTTTGCTGAATTCAGGGTACCATTTGAAATTAGGTATCTGGGTTCTAAAAAAAGATACGTTATCCAAATTTATTTAACCTCGTGGTGTGGTCATGTTGATTTTACAGTAAGTTAGAAAACTAGCATGTTTTACATGTTCTGCATTCGGTCTGAATTCACACCAAATTGTTACCCACCTTTCCAACCCCTGAAAACTAAGATGATATATGGCTTTGCCTGAATGAATGGGTATGGCTCACGTCAGCCAGTCAGGAGAAAGTCTGAGGGGCTTGACTAAGAAGGGTTAGATTAGAATTAGGTCAGCATTTCTTCCTCTGTGTAAGTGGCTGCCCACAAGGTTGCACAGTTTGGGGTTATTTTAATGTCCATTTCTTAGAAGAGTTAGCTGTCTCATGTGTTACAGAAAACTGTGTGTAAAGGTGATACAAATACCTGAGGGTAATAATGTAGGATGGTCTATTTTCTCAGGCATGTTTTGTGGTAAACTAGCTCCCTTCCTTATCTTTGTGGTTCAGACTTGGTACCAAAGAGAAGCTCGATAACTTGTGATCACTTATGCATGTCCCAAGTTCTAATTCTGAATATAGTTTCATCTTTAGATTTGAGAACATGAGAATGCTAAGCAAAAAATGAAAGCAACGTAGTTAAACTAATTTTGTATATGTGAGGATGTGTTGACTATGGTGGGCAATGTGCTAAACGTTTTTTCGTATTTTATCTCATTTGATCCGAGGCATTAGAGTTTTAACTGTATTAAACCTCCCCTTAGACTGGAATAAGCTGTGAGATGACAGTTTTGCCTGTCTTAAGCTTAGTCACCTGAAGTCCTTATAAAAATGGCTGTACATATAGGATATTCTGGAGGCTCTAATTATTTGTTAGCATCTCTAAGGTAAAAAAAAAAAAAAAAAGTTTAGTGGGAGCCAGCACGTTTGCGGAAACCAAATGTTTGGATTTTATGGATTTTTTTTGCTTGTATGCCATTTTCCTTTAATTTCCCACAGTGTAACAGTATTCTGTATGTGGGCATGATTTGAATGGAATAACAGCAAGAGAAGCTTTTCTAGTAGTTCTGTAATAGAGTGGCTTCCTCTTTGGTTGTCTTTGGTTGCACACTGCACTTTTTTTTTCCAAGGAGATACCAGGGGATTGAATCCAGGACCACTGAGCTATGCCCGCTTTCCAACACGCTGAATGTTTTAATATTTTAAAATATTAATCCTGGGATTTATTTACCCTGCGATATCTGTTTCTTGATCTTGTAACCAGCTGGTGATAAGACATTTTCTTAAGCTTCAGCCCTCCTCTCAGGAAAGTCTGCCCAAGGCAGATGCAGTGTGCAGGGTAGAGTGGCTTTAAACCTGGAAGGTTCTTAGAGATCTAGTTGAAATTGCCCCCCCCCCTTTTGATTGACATTCACAATTCACAAACCATAAAGCTCAGCTTTTTGAAGTATACAGTTCAGTGTTTTTTTTTTTTTTAGTATGTGCAACCATCACCACTATCTAATTCCAGAAGTTTTCGTCAGCCCAAAACGAAACCCTATATCTGTTAACAGTGACTCCCTTTGTGTCCCACCCCTCATGCCCCCAACCACTAATCTACTTTCTGTCACTATAGATTTGCCTATTCTGGGTATTTCCTATAAATGGAATCATACAGTATGTGGCCTTCTGTGCCTGGCTTTCACTAAGCATGTCTTCAAGGTTCATCCATCCATGAACCAGATTTAGGGCACAGTATTATATATTTTCCCCTAGATATTCATCACTATTATGTGTGAGTGACTTCCTATTTTATAGAGCTTATTTGGAACTTCCCCCTACTTAACTAAACCTTTGGGTTAAGATGGAAAGCTAATGATAAAAGCTGAACATTTAAAACATTTAACTTTTGAGAGAAACCTAGAAGGCTTTAAAATTTTGAGGTTTCGTATAGTTAGAAACTGTATTCTCCATTAAGGCTGTTGTTATTTTAGAGTGAATATAGTACTGCTTTGTCCTAGATTGAGCAAAACATCTAAGACCAGAAAACCTTAGATATTAAAATCAGTAAATTGAAAGAAAGATGGAAGAATATTAAATTTTTTCTTAGTTTATAGATTCAGAAAGTTTAGTTTCACCAGAAATTATTAGTCCTGACCATTTGCCGTTTCTCTGTCGGTCTTTTCATCTCATTTTATATCGCGCTATTTATCGCTTAAATAGAGTAAACGGAAATTCCCATGGAGCCAAACCAAAGTAGCCCTCAAGTAACCGAGTCCACTTCATGACCTCCAGAGGGCAGCCTAAATCACAGGGCCTGGTTCCTGTTCTGGAACTCTGGCAGCCTTAACTTCCTGATAAATCCTCTTGTGCTGCTGCACACCCCACTCCAGATTTTTAACCTTCCTTTTTCCCTCCCACTGTCAACAGCCAACTCCCCCTAGTGGGACTAGAAAAATCCACATCAGGAAAGAGTCAGGGTTCCTGAACTAGTTGCAACCAGCATTTTAGGCTTTAGGAGGAGATAAAAGTATTTCCAATTGTTTTGTGTGTGTCTGTGTTTGAAGTTGCTTGGTAGAGACTTTGGTCTGTTTTAAGACTGGAAAACTTAGGCCCTATAACAGATTGATTATTAGCAAAAGTGATTAGATTGAACATTTCACAAAATCTGCATTCTTTTGGCTAATTCCTGAGTTACTCTTTCCAGGTGACCATTTTTTCCTCTCTTTGCTCTTTCTGAGGGGAAAATAAGTGAAAGTGAAAACTTTTGTAATTTTTAAAACACTTAAAATTAAAACTGAATATTTTTTGGTATATTGTATTCTATGATATTGTTGGATGAACACCCAAACCTTTTATTTTAAAAATTTGGCATCTGAAACACTACTTGGATATTGACAATCATGTATGAATTTCATTGTTGTTAGCAGAGTACTGAGAAGTAGGGAGGTCTTGGAAGTTGGTTGGCTTCATTTGTATAGATTTATATCTTCACATGTATGGTGGACTTTAACCGATTACATAACAGAAGGGGGCGACCATTTCGTAGCCCTTAAGAGTCTTGCATTAGTAGACTTTAACTTTTAAATTAATAATTAATGGTATTTAACTTTATAATTAATTACCAAAAACAGCAAGCCCAGTGGTGTCCAAGAGTCATATTATAACAGCATCACATTTCTTCTTGGAGAGGCCATGGACCAGGGTATATGACCTTAGCTTGTCTTTGTAAAAGATCCTGTGACTTTAGGATCTTTGTAAAATTAGTTGTTGGATGGGGAAGCGGATGTGGCTCAAGTGGTTGGGCATCTTTCTACCTTGTGGAAGGACCGGGTTTGACACCCGGGACCTCCTGGTAAAATAAAAAGGCAAGCAGGCGAGCCGAGCATGTGTGCGGTGAGCCACGCAGCAGCATGATGATGCAACAAAAGAGAGATGCAGGGGAGAGCCAAGGCGAGATGCGCCAGAAACCAGGAACTGAGGTCGTGCAAGTGACAGGGTGCCTCTCTCCCACATCGGAGGTTCCTAGGATGGAATCCCGGTGAAGCCAGGAGGAGAAAAATGAGAAGGCAAGAAACAGACACAGAAGGTCAGCCAGTGAATGGACACAGACAGCAAGCGGGGGGTGGGAGTGACGACTCAGAATTGTACACCAAAA
>PVKH010035497.1:0-11719 GCA_004027955.1 Chaetophractus vellerosus
CTTGAGGTCCTGGGTTCAGCTCCCGGTGCCTCCTAAAGAAACATGGAAGACGAACAGATACATCAAGTGAAAAACCAGGGGGTGGGGAAAAAAAAAAAAAGACAATCTGGGGTATATACTGTATAGTATTAATCCCTTCACTGGAGGCCAGGACCCAAACACATTAACATTCCCGCAGCAAAATGTAAGTATAGACGTAGAAGTGGGAAGAAGACTATAAATAGTGTCACTTCAGGACAGGTCAGGTTTCACCGCTGCCAACATGTGTTTTTGCCAAACCTAGACTTCTTTTTTTTAAACCTGTTTTCAGGGGTTGAATTTCAGAATAGAAGATTGGAGATGGTAAACATGTATCATTAATTCCATTTCACAGGCAAAGAAACTGGGACACCAGCTAGCGGTGCTGGAGCTGAGATTCGACCAGGAAATCTCTGATTCCAGAGCCTGTGCCTGAAATATCACTATCCTGCCCTTCAGGCTTTCTTCCTGTGACTAAGAAAGTGCTGAAATCTCAAGTATTCCTTCCTAACCTGAAGACCATTCTTCTCTGCTTCTCCTTTCTTGTCTTTCTCTGCTCCCTCACCAAGTGACTGTGGGAAGGAAAAGAAAAAAGAAAACAGTTTTTCCTTTGCTGATGGCAAGGAGAGGCAACAACAGCCTCAGCTTTGGACCCCCTGATTTCCATTAAGAATTTGAGTTTTGTTCCTAAGAGACAAAGCTAAGAAGAAAGGGAGCGAGGGAGGGAAAGGGAGGGAAAGAGAGGGAAGAGGGAAGGGGAAGAGAGGAGGGAGGGGATGTTGGGAAAGGGGAAGAGAGAGGGAAGGGGAAAGGGAAGGGTGAGGGACAGGGTAAGGGAAGGGGGGGAAGGGGGAGGAGAAGACAGTAGGGGAGGGGAAGGGAAAGGAGAGAGGAAGGACCTGGAGCAGTCATGACCAAAGCACTGAACAATTCCAAACAGTTCAAGGTGTCAGTCTTGCTGCAGTGTCCTTCTCCTCTGTATCCTCACACCTTCAGTAAAGTTGGCTGTACAAAGAGAAGCTTCTAGGAGTAGCATAGTAAGGTGTTAAAACTGGGTAGGATCAAGAAGGACAGTTCCCACAGGCAGGTGAGATGGTCACCAAGCTGAACTAATCCAGCAGAAGCAGGGAGAGGTTCATGGCCAGAATTCATGGGAGAATACTGGAAATCTGTGAAAACGTGAGGATGACATTGGACTTCAAGCCCCAAGAGTGGGGGTTTGGCCAATCTAGACCTCGAGGTACAGGCGGCCCCTGTCTGAAACTGGGGCTACATTAGGTATGTGTTTATGAGTGGTTTTCACGTTTTACACATGGGCATAGAAAGCAGAGCCTTCAGCACTACTGCTTTAACCCTCCTACATGCTAATCTGTTTTCTCCAGGGAAAGGAGCGTAGTCACAGAGAGGGTACCTGGAATTACATATAACCCTGAAATGCTCTCAGGACGTGTGGTTTGTGAATGCTTTTGTGCCCCTCTCAAAGCAGGAAAAGGGTTGAGATGCATTGTTGGCATTTTTTATTAGAAATCCTAAGGGCTAAACTTGAGGAAAACCAAGCCCACGTGAATCAGAGCCCTACGTGGGTGCAGCTTCCGCATCCACGGGGCCGGCCAGTCCAGGACACCAGGGCGGCCAGTGCCGCCTGGCAGCAAGTACCTAAGCGCCTATGCACGACACTCACCACCCCAGACTCTCTATCAATCTCTTTTTTTTTTCTAACTTCTAAGCATTTGAAAGCAGGCTGCACACATCATACTCTTTGAACACGTAATAATTCCATGTACATTTCCTCCGAACAAGGATAACCCTTATATAATCACCTGAAGTGTGGTTATCAAGTTCAAGAAATATAACATTGATATAAAGTTTACATTACATATTCTAAGTTTTAATTTTGTCCCTATAATGTCTTTTGAGCCTTTTCTCTTCCATCCTTACAGTCCATTCAGTATCATCTATTGCATTGAATTGCCATTACCTCCTTGATTTCTCTTTGCGGGAACATATAGACAACACACATCTTCCATCCCAAGCCCTGTTCAGTGGGATTAATCACATTCCCAGTGTTGCAGGACCCTCACCACGATCACATTACTGGAACTTCCCCTTCACTCCAGACAGAAACCCTACACTCATTTTGCATTAACTCCCCACTACCCTTGTGCCTGACCCCTAGTAGCCTGCACTCCACTTTCCCTCTCCATGAGCTTGCTAACAAAAAAGAAGAGTGAGAGAGGGAGGGAGGGAGGAAACACCTTTCTCAGGCAGTCTTTGCAGATAGACCTGTGGGCATGCTCTCCTTCAGGTATTATCCAGACAATGAATTTAGAGTATAGCTCCAGGCCAAAACACAGGAACCGCCCAGGTCCTTTCTGTGTGTGCTCTTGTTTTGGGCATGCCTCTTTGGCCTTGAGAATTCTGTTTACTTGGATATGAATGTCCCCTCTTCCCTAGGAAGCAGTTTCCTCGCATTGTAAGTCCTATAGCCAGCAACCCTTTGCCCCAGGCAGCACAACTTGACTGCTCTCCCAGGGCATTCTGTAGCAAAGCTCCAGAGCGGCCTTCTACATGCAGAACAATTTCTGGGACAGCTAATCCCTCAGGCCACCACCAGATAGATGGGGCCAGACCTACATGCTCCCAGTAAGTGCAGGAGGGTTACTCTGCTTCCTCTGGAGCTGGGACCAGGAGCCTGCACTGAGAGTGAGGTGAGCAGTGGGCAAGGGACCAGCCAGCAGGAGATACTAACACTTTTAAGTTACTGCATTCCTTTAACTCTTTTCTGGAGCTCTGAGAAAGATGTTTCTGCCAACTGGTTGTTCAAAGCTTCTGTGTGGGAACACAGCTCTGAAGTTTCTTACCCTGCCATCTTGATGAGAAAGAATTCACTTTTTTTTAGGAGGTACCAGGGATTGAACCTTGGACCTCATACATGGGAAGCAGGTGCTCAAACCACTGAGCTACACCCACTGCCCAAGAATTCCATTTAAAAGGTGGATTTGGGGACTCCACACCACATTAAAACGGATTTGGGAGCGGATGTGGCTCAAGCAGCTGAGCATCTCCTTCCCACATGGCAGGTCCTGGGTTTGTTTCCTGACGCTTCCTAAAATAACAACAAGAAAAAACAAACAAACAAAAAAAACAACTTGGGGGGGGGGGTGCTGATGTGGCTCAGTGGTTGAGTGGCTGCTTCCCACATATGAAGTCCCAGGTTCAATCTCCAGGCCCCGGGTTCCTCAAAAACCAAAACCAGAAACAGATTTGAAATTCACCAGGCTGGGGGATAGGATAGGAGAGAGGACAAATCAGTTCTAGAAATTTGTTTGAGTTTCAATATAAATTCTTTTAATTAGAGAAGTCACACATTTACTGGATTACTTTAATACTCCTAAATGAAGACTGGCTCAGCCTGGACAGAGCACTGGTTGTTAAATTTGGTGGCACCTTGGAATCTCCAAGGGAGCTTTGAAAAGTACCTATGCCTGAGTTCCATCTCCATAGTTTAATTTAATTGGTCTGAAATATGGCTTGGACACAGGATATAATGGGTGCTAAATTCATAAATGGCCATTTACTCCAGATCTAAATTTAAAGGCAGGATTTTAACCTCACCTCTTCTTTCCAGAATGTGAGGCTCACTTTGCAACTTCATCCTTCTTTAACATTGTAGCTTTTAGTGCCTCAGCACCAAGTGCATCTGGTGCCTTGTCAACCATTTGCCTCACTTGTACATTGGCCGGATTCCAAAATGAAGAGAACTTAATTCCAAAGAAATAGAACCCTGCACACAGTAGGCACTCCCTAAAGTTTGGTGATTTAAAAAGCTTATGAAAAATCTACCCTAGTGGTACATAAATTATTGTGTGTGTTAGTCTAAACCAAAAAGGATAAGGCTTTGTAGTTTGTGCACATGGGGTATATTTTTCTGGTGTGATGATGGAGACTAATGCAGGAATCGTTTTCCTTCTTCTCTTTCATCAAAACCAGTGGCCAGGTATCAGAAGAAACCATAGACCACCACCAAAAAAAAAATCCAAAAGACAAAACAAAAACAAACAAAAAAGCCAACACCCCAAAGCAAAAACAAAACCTAACCAGCACATTTCTTTCCCTGCACTAATTTAAGAAGGGCCTATGGATAAACGTGTGACACCTAAATGGATGTAGAGAATTTCCTTTTGCACCGTTTCTTTAAGAATGTACTTGCCTCTCTTCCTCCCAATGCTAACCTTCTACCTGCCCTGACCCCCAGGCAAACACAGATCTAATTTAACCATCCACACACACACAAGTCTGTGTTTTGTTCCCCTGGGATAAATTTCTAGTGAAATGAACATTTTACAGGGGAAAAAAAAAAAAAAAAGACGCTATCTTAGACCAGAGATTTGTGCTCAAGAAGCTGAAATATCTATTTTTACTCTAATAATGCCCTAGAACCTTTTAACTATAAAATAGTCAACTATTTCAGTTAGCTTTATCATAACTTTATTGCCTAACACAAAATGTTACACCAAATGACTAAGTTTAAAAATAAGTTTGTTCAACTACACATTTAGATGTTTTATTTTATTCTAAACAGTAGAACGTTTCCCTCTCCAAGTTGATGAGTTCAGTGTGAGTAGGAGGAAAAGGAAAAAAAACAAAAACAAAGGGACGCTCATTAAGAAACGAAGGCAGGACTTTTCTCATGAAAACAGAAGGGCAAAATACACCTTTCTTAGCTAGCTAATCAGAGCCAACATTTTGATAAGAGAATGCACTTTGATCCACACGGATGAATCTGAGAAATATTCTGGGAGAGATGCCATAGATGATTGCAACAAACATTACGAGCAGATTCACAAGGCTATAATCACTATCGGTATCCATGGTACTGAGTTTCAAATTAACAGTTATTTTGGTTGTGTTCCCAAATTTAACATTGGGGAATTCTGGTTGTGGGCCTATTGTCATAAGGCAACTATATGTATTGGTGTTAAAGAGCATTTTGAGATAATTAGACAATGCAGGATTAGTCAGCATTTACAAGAACAAGTTTGGGGTGTTTCAAAGTGTTCACTTAAATGACCCAATAGGTCTCCTGAAACCTTTGGTAAAGGTTTGCTTTGGATAAATCTCTAGTTCTGCATGAAATTCTACATAATATAACTATTGCTTTTCAGAGTGTATTTTCCTTTTTTAAAAAAATTCCCTTCCCCTTTCCCCACAAATCCATCCTTCATCAACACTATTTTTAGCCAAATGGCCAGAATTAACTGATTAATATTTATTTGGGAGTTTTGAGAGGAGGCCTTTCTCAAAATCAGAAAGAGATTTCTACCCCTTATTTAGCTTTACTTTCAGGCTATTGGAGTGGAGGAGAATCATATCTGAAAGTGATTTGGACTCAATAGGGAAATGCCAAAAATGCTCATCCAATTATTATGCAGCCAAAGGAAGACAACCTAGCTTGGATATAACAAGTTATCTTGTGGGCTGAGGAGCATGGATGGCATAGAATTCATGGTGACATATAGTTTAGAAAGTATGTTTTCATTCATCTTTGATAAGGAAAGTAGACACAGAGAAATATCCATTTTAACATCTTAAACACTAGGGACTTTCTATAATTCAAGAATAAGGACAGATCCATGTCAGCCCCTTGAAAAGAGCAAGAGTCCCCTGATTTTTTGAATGACTGTATAACGAAGCTAATGGACCTTTCCTTTATAACCAGTCTTATACACAAAAGGCCAGGGGCTCAAAATAACAGGTCTTTGTGCTGAGATGGCAGCCTTTTTTAAGGAATGGGTGTATGGATAACCGACTTTTCCAGTTATATAAATGTCAGCAAGAAAGCCTTTTGTTTTGTTTTATTTTATTTTATTGTGCATTAATTACTTCATTTATTCTTCCACTTACGGTCTTTTGTTTTAAATGCTTATGTTACCTTGCCCAGCTTTAGTGTAACAAAATAGTGAGCATCTTGCTGAGTCTCTATCATATTTATTAAATGTCAATTCTCATTTTACATTTATTTTAGATGCAAAGTTAAAAGAAATCGGATTTTTTATTTTTGGCTTTTATTCAGGTCTTCTTATCAGTCTGTTTAGGATTTGCTATTCTTTCTAAAGTGGAAATGAGGGGAAAAAATCCAACTGGATTTTCCAGTAATCAAAATTGCACTGGGGGCCGGCTGTAGCCCAGTGTATAGGGCGCCGGTGTACCACATGGGAGGCCCCGGGTTTGGTTCCTGGGGGCCTCTCCAAGCGGACAGACCACCTTGAGAGGGCAAGCCCCCGTGGGCGGGGCAGAGCCGCTGTGGGCAGGGCAAAAAGCTGCCACGGGCAGGGCAAAAGCCGCCACAGGCAGGGCAAGCCGCCTGCACGGTGAGCTGACTCGGCGCATCGCCGCAACGGCGGGGGGCGGGGGGGGAGACAAAGCAGACACAGAAGAACACAAAAAATGAACACAGCAAGAACAAGCAGAAAAAAGGGGGGGATATGTAACCAAAAAAAAAAAAATTGCACTGATTTCTGAGGCATGCAATAACGAGAAACAAGTAAAATGCATTTGGGGAAAATAACTGCTGTAAACCAGATTAGTTGATATTATGCTAAAGAGTGCCAGAGAATGCCAAATTAAAATCATGTATTTGGGGAGGGATGAGACTGGAAGGATTTTGGACTTCATTCAATTATTGGAATGGAATGTCCTTTCCCCAGATATCTCCTAGGCTTGTTCCCTCATCTAAGTTTCTACTCACGTGTTAGTTTATCAGTGTGGCTCCTCCTAAATATTTTTCTTAAAATAGCAAACTTGTCCTGTCCCATACTCCTTGTCTCCATTTTCTGCAGGACCACCAGGCTGTGTTGAACAACAGCAGGAGGCAATATTCACAGAACTAACACAGCCACCTGCTCCTTTGCACCTATCACCATCTGATACACCATACATTTTACCTGCTTCTATAGCTCCCTCCCTGAAAGCAGGGACTTTTGTCTGTTTGCTATTTTGCCGTATCTCCAACAGGCACATAGTAGGTGCTCAATAAATGTTTATGAAAAAACAGATTAATCTAAGCATCTTCTAAAGTTCTGATCTAAGCGCCCCTGCCTTTAAATTATCTTTAACGGTAAAATCAGACATGAACCCAAACAATTATAATACAAAGCCGTAAGAAATCAGTGGGAAGGCTATGTTGGTTAAGAGCTGGTGTTTCACCACAGACAAATGTGCGATTCTATTCCCAAATCGGCCCTTATTGGCTGGCTGTATGACTGAGCAAGTTATCTAATACTTCTATACCTCAATTTACTCAAATAAAAGGTGGCTATTAAAACAAAGGTCTACTTTTACAGCACAGGATGAGTCAGTGAGGGGGCGGCACATAGGTGCAAAGCACAGTCCTGCACTCATGAAAACTGCAGTCAATGCCTGCAGCGTCAGGACAGTGTTCTGGTGGCAGATCAGGGGATGAAAGCTGTTTGCGGCCCTGGGAAGGCTTGCTGGTGAGATAACTGACCTACGAAGGAAGGAAAACAGTCAACGTGCATGCAATGAAAAGCCACATTGACTTTTCCTGTGCTTTAACCATGAAACTTTTTTAAAAATGAGAAATGGATCTACAAGTAATATGAATATGTAATCAGAGTAGAGGCTGCTCCAACTGGAAATAGGTTATTGACAAGTCTTTCCACTAAACAAGTCTGGCTTTAATCCTCCTTACATCTTCACTGATTTGCAATTCTTTCTAAAATGGAGTGTAGACAAAAAAAAAAAAAAAAGCCCAGCTGATACTGAAATATGAGGGATTATTGCACTGAGGGGTGAGAAATGTCCTCCATAAACCACCCACCGCCACCCCCATGTGGAGCTACTGTTACTGTAGTTGCTTTGGCTGCAGAGTGCTGCTAAGCAGAGCCCATTGTCCTTATCAAGAAAATGGGCTAATTCAAGACCTGGACCAGAGGGATTCGGGATCCAAATCAGAATCCTAAACCTAAATTAAAAAAGAAGCAAACCCCCTTCTTCAATCAGGGTGAACTGCCTCCATTCCCAATCTCGCTGCAGGTCCCAAACTCATTAAAAGAATAGTTTATTTAGTACAAGTCTTTCTCTCTCTGCATGTCTTTAAAGAAAGTGATACACAGCTCTTGAGTTCAATCAATTTCACCACTAATTGAGCAGTGACTTAGGTCAATATTCTAACTGCTCTTTGGCAACTGGAGTTGAGAATTTCGCTCCAGGCTAGAACTCAGCTCTATATACAGGCCTGACAGTTGTCCCCTCTTATATACAACACCTATTATAGTAACATAATCATTATGGCTAAAAGGTAGAAAAGGGGGTGAGGTGGGGTGGTATTACATAAATTTCCCATTATCACAATCTTTTTGGATTGATCGAGATTCTAAAGTTCAGGCCTACTAATAAATTCCAGGCAATCCTTGTATTTATGTTGTGAGTCAGTGATGGGGATATGACTCAGATTTTACTACTCACTTTAAGGAATGAGAAAGCCAGAGCAAATTAGGTAGGGATGTTAGTAACCACTAAATCATAACTAGTTGAAAGACAACGGTTTCTTCTGGAGACAATTTGTTTCATGTTTCAAGTAACCACTGCCGCATGTTTAGGAAGCAAATATAAGTTATAAAAAGAGAGGGGGAAAAACAACTCAACTCTAATTTGAAGCCTAGCTCCACAACCATATTTCTTAGTCAAATTTTAAGTGCCCCAAAAGAAAATTTTGGGGAGTGGTAGAAATGGTGTATTTCTTCATTGGGGTGTGGATGACATGGATGTGCAAAGTTCACTGAACTCTATGCATTTTACTGTATACAATTTTTACTGCAATTTAAAGAAAAGAAAACCTAAGTGGCCCTCACCTGAAGTTATGTTCAGGAGGAACTTACTCTCAAAATGTAAACCTAGAATAAAACAATTTTTGAAACATCTACTTAAATAAAGGCTTTGCAAAAATGACAAGTGCTAAAACAAAGGAAAATGTGGAAAATACTCAAAATGTTTGAATTGTGCTATTTCACACATAATGAAAGTGAATCTAATCCAGTAGCATCCCTTAAAACCCAACTCCCCATGCTAAACCTTTCAAACATCAAATGGCCATTAGTAAGACTAAATGTTCTCCCCAATAAAAGAAGAAAAATACTTTTCATCAAAAA
Source organism: Chaetophractus vellerosus (assembly GCA_004027955.1). Taxonomy (NCBI): domain Eukaryota; kingdom Metazoa; phylum Chordata; class Mammalia; order Cingulata; family Chlamyphoridae; genus Chaetophractus; species Chaetophractus vellerosus. The sequence continues at coordinate 9,189 of PVKH010035497.1, forward strand.
AAAAAAAGTCATTCATAACTATACAAGAACAGATCATGAAACCTACAGTGTTCAGTTTATCTTTAAAAAAATACACAGCCTGAGTTGTTTGGGTTCATTTTGGACTGGATAAGGAGTTCTAACTCCTTGGCACAATCACAGGACACAATGCTGGTTGCCCAACCCCTAGTCACAGAGATAATACTCTTGACATGTCCTGTAAATGGGGTGACCATATGTTCTGGCTTATAGTCTGGGTTTAATTATTAATAGCAGCCACTTACTTTCAAGCTCAGTTTGGCTGATTAATTCCTCAAGTGATATGGCATTCTACCTATAAGGCCCAATGAGATTTGGTCTCACTCCCACAATTCTTCTTCACTCCAGTCACCCAATACCCCCCACTCACCACGCACCATCCAGCCAGATTTTGTTTTTGCTGTTCCCTCTTTCCTCCTCTTGGCAGTCATAGCCCCCAACTGTAGCTCTCACAGCACCACTTCACTTTCTTCCCTTCATAGTATGTCTCAGGTCCATTTTTTTGCATTTGTTTGGTAACTCATTCTCTCACTAAGCTCTAAGCCCCTTGAGTGCAGAGACTGATTATTTTTGCCTGCCGTGCTTAGCACAGTATTTGGTACACAAAGGGACTCATCACGCATTTGGTAAAATGAATGTGTCAGATACAGGATGAAACACCATTTGTATTTTAACCATGTGAGACGACCCCAGGAGACTTAAAGAAGAGGGTAGTGGGAAAAAATGCAAGAATCAAGGAGATTTCTGGAAAAAGAGCTTGTATCCCATGTTCTGTTACATAAGCACTACATCTCTAACTCTATAACCATAACTACTCTCTCTAGGGATAATGGTTCTGACAACACTGGCCACCTAAATGTGAATTAGTTCCAATCTCTTATTCTTACATGACAATCTTAGACATTAGAAAAGCAAAGTGAGAGATTTAAAAAGGCTACACAACAACTCCAAGCAAGGTCTGAAACACACAGGGGCTTTAAGACTTCTGAAAGGGTCAAAGGGAATTTTGCCTGTAAGTCTGTTGAAGTCATTTAAGAATGGGGCCCATTGTTTCCTACACTATTGCGAAATAAATTAGCATGAAGCTTTGCAGGCTGAGTACCTACTTCATTGACCTATGTGGTAATGCTATACGACCCCACAGCAAGCTACTCAATGAGGATACCTTCACACAGAAAAGGGGCTTGAATCTAAACCAAAAGAACCTGTGGTCACTGACTCAATTATGACTGACTAGAGGAAATCAATGACATTAGTGATTCAAGCAAGCATTGCATCAGATTACATCACAAGAAACCCAAACTGGTAACTTCTAAAAAGGCTACTTTTCTTTGCAATTAAGAAGTACCCACACCATTCTAGATTGAGAAGAGATTGAGAACCGCTAAATTGTTTGACAATCTCTTGCAAACCCATGGCGAAATGCAAATGGCTTGAAGGGCTGTAAACCCTGGGAGAAGTCAACCTACTGTATACTGCAAGAAGTTGCTGGGAGGATTAAACAAGATAATGGATGCAAATGTGCTTTGAATTGGCCTACTTTGTTATACATGGTCAGTAGTATTACTCCATCTCTCAATTTAAAGTGTCTTCAATATACACAAAGGATCTGAAGGATTCCTTCTATTTTGTCCTTTACTGAGAAAATAGCTCTAAAAACCACAATCTTTTAAGGACCCAGCTCAGGAAAGTCTAAAAATAAAAATGAAAGCCTGGGTTATCAGTTCCCTTTAAAAAAGGGTGGGGGGAGGGGCAGGAAGGAGATAGTTCATTTTCCTTCCTATATTATTTCAAACACACAAGTATATTCCTGGCTAAAGCAGACTTTCAAGAAACTCAAAATCACAAGACATCAAATTTTCAAAAAAACAAGAAAACAATTCTGCTGTATTCAGTTGGCTTCAGTGATAGTGTTCAAAATCTAAAAATTCCACCATTCATTGCTAGATGTTTCCTTAGGTTTATTTGATCTTGACAACAGACTTATACCCAAAGTCAAAAGTACAGATCAGGATTCTAACTCATTCTTCTGTTGAGTACAAGCTTAGTATTCTTTACACCAAATCCCAAACTTCTCTTAAAGAATAAGGTCTAGTTTTAAGAAAGCATATTCCTCCTGAAAAGGTTTCAAGGCTGAAAATAACCAAAGATGGCCAACTAGCGATGAGAAGTTAAAACATTCATGTTCTAATAATGTGGAACAAGGGAAATCATATACCACAATATACCAATGGTTAAAAGCTTGGGTTCTAGGGGTAGAAAGGCTTGAGTTCAAATTATGAAACTGGTTATTTACTAGCTGTTTAGGTTTGGGACAAATTATTTACAGCTATCTAAACCCGGTATTCTAGTCATAAAATGAAGATTGAAAAATACCTACCTGCAACCTCACTCAGTTGTTGGGAAGTCAAATAAGGTATATTGTTAATCTGAAGGCTCACATACAATTTATAGGAAATAAAACCCCATTTAGTCTATTGACTCGAAGGAGCAAAACTCTCATAAATCAAGAC
>PVKH010035498.1:0-11723 GCA_004027955.1 Chaetophractus vellerosus
TTATTGGTTTGGGTGTGTTTTCAAGGAACTCAAGTCACTCTACTTCCTAAAGAAATCATGTAGGATGAGCTCCTCTGGAATTCTAAAGTTTGTGTTTTGTTAAATATTCCTGAAAAAAACTCTCCCTTTTTAATGAATTAATTTAAACAAATCAAATATTCTACCCTTTCTAAAACCTCCTTGTTTTAATTGACTTTATCTTTCCCAAAAAGAAGGCCTTCCCTTTTCAACTTCCCTCTTTTAGAGCAGTTTCTGGAATTTCAGCCCTTCCATTAGGACTGGATAGGGACATGTGGACACTCCTGGTGGGCTAATTTTGCATGATGGTCAAACTCATCGTTTGACTTCCAAAACAGGCTAATGATTTGTCACTTCATCAAACCGATATATTTTAAATATTTACTAACCATTTTTTTAGAGACAAACCTAAGTGTTGGGTGATGGAAGAGCAGGAAAGAAGTCTTATTGTCAGCACCTCAACTTTCAAACCTCATTCAAAAAACCCAAAGCCTTGCTCTTAACTGGCCTCACCCTCCATGTTTTGTTTTTACTCAAGCACAACCACTCAGGCTTTCAATCCCTACCCCCACCCCCTTCCAAGCAATTTACCAAAGAACCATTTATGGTTCTACTGCTAAGAGAAGTTCTAGTAATATAAATTTGTCCCTCTCATTATATTTTAAGCAACACTAGGGTCTCTTTTGCATTGGTTGCCCGTGGGCATCACTGACACCTGCTGGGCAACCTCTCTGTTTGGCTTTCTTCCCTTTATCTTGTTCATAGCAGTATTTGCTTTAAGTACTTATGTTTTCAAGTTATTTACCTTTTTTTCCTAAATAAATTAGAGAAGAATCAAGGTTTCTCCAATGGAAACGACACACTCATTACATTCGAATTTGCATTATTTAGTGGAAGAGAAAAGTGCGTCCCCTCTAGTTAGTATTAACTACTACTATTTCAAGATAGTATTGTGTACTCCTGGGTATGCCCACCAGAAAGTCTCCCACAACAAAACATCACATGTACTATGTTGAGCAATAAATGATTCTAGACTCTGTTGGTTTGGGAAAATACCCTACACTCTTTAATACATTTACATTTACAGTTGTCCTGACCAAGTACCTGTCATCTTCTATTGCCTTTTTAATCTACTTCCTGATTCAGGACACTGAGTCAAGACTTTAAAGAGGCCTGAAAGGTTTCTTTTGCTTGTTCCCCATTTCACCTATTGATGTAAGCTTGAAAAAGCTCACCTTCAGGTCCTTCTTCTCTGCCTACTCACTCATCAGAGAATTGCAGAGTTCTACCATCATTTACAATCAAAGTATTCTCAAAACTCTATTTCTAACCTTTACTTCTTACCATTCAACATCTCATTAGAAAATATGCCTCCACTTATCTGATCATTGGTCACTGTGTTGATACAAAAATTTGACCTTCGTCCTAAGAAATCTATTTCCTCTGCATTGTATCCACTGTAGGTGTGAACTTCTCATACTATCCTGAGTTCACAAGTTTGAATCATCTTTGACCATCTCAATCACTACAGCTTTAATAATATTTGTTGAACGTTTGTTATATTCTAGGTATTTCATGGTGTGCTTTATCTCATTTAATGATCACATAACACAAAGAGGTAGATATTATTTTCTCCATTTTGCTGATAGAAACTGAGGCTTAGTAAGGTTAATTTGCCAAGGGCACAAAGCTATTATGTGATAAAGACAAGATTGATTGAATCTAAAGTCGAGGAGCTCTCAGCCACAGCGGGTATCATTGCCTCTCTCTCCTTAGGTCTAGGGTGGGTTCTTCAGTCTATAGTCACTCACCTTTCAACAAAGACTAATTAAATAAATATTATGTACCAGGCACAGGGAATCAGAATATAAAGATGAATAAGATCCAGTTCCTGTCCAGAAGCTAGTGAAAAAGAGAGGCACTAAAGCTTGGAAATAATTTTGTCAATTAAAAATAATGTGAAACTGGCAAAGTGATGAACAGACTCTACAATACAAAATATATTGTAAGAGAAGATACTTGCACAGAGAAGTATCAGTGAAGATACTGAAGATTAAAACTCATTTTGCAAGTGCTTCATGAAGTTGTCACTGTTTTATAGCGATCTTGATTCTCCTGAATATCTGTATCAACTGTTTAGCTTGTTTAAATATGCATATCCCATTTTCCCTTCTTGAGGGAAAGCATTATCTTTTAAACTCTCTTTAATTTTTCACAATCTTTTTTCCAGAGTGGTTGGTCAATGCTGACCAGCAAAATTTCTTTTTCTTTTTAACATCCAATTAAAGAGTAGCTCCAGGATCACTCTCTAGCATACACTTTTGTTCTATTTCTCTTCGTAGTAAGTATTGCTACCTGAAACTACCTGTGATTTGTCTGTCTCTTTCCATGAGGGGAGACCTTGGCTGTGTTACTCTCCACCGTATCCTTAGAGCCTGGAACTCTCCCATGGGTGTCCAATAGCCACTGTTTGAATGGAGGAATGAATGGAGGATTCTAGACACCAGCCATTGCAGCTCTCCTGTCCTCGTGGTCACTCAATGCTCTACCTTTCTCTCTGCACAAAGAACATCAGGCCTCAGCAGCCAGGCCACTACTCCTCTCCCCCTCCCCCAACCCCACTCCTATCTGTACTCCTTCTGGGTATCTACTTCTATTTACTTGGAGCCTCATCTCTTTCAGCAAGCCTACTTTGACCTATTAGTTTTGATGATAGTTCCTTCCAGAATCACCTTCTTTAAGTTCTCTATTTTATTATCTGCCTTTTCCACTAGACTGCAAGATCCTTGAAGGCAGAGTATGTTTCTTATTTTATCACCAACAGCAACATCTAGCACATTACTTGGGTTCCCACTCAATGTCTTTTGAATGAAGCTTTCTTGTTGAACATTTGTTAATTGACAAATATTTAATATTGTTTGTATAGGTGTGATGTATGGATATGTACATTTTATGAGTATGAGAGTATCATTGCTGCCATGTCAAATAGTTAACTCTCAGTAGTCAATACATATAACTTCTCTTCTACTCAATTCAATACCAATTGCAGATGATAAGTTCATTTTGGAAACACATGCTTTAGTTTTGTAATTTATGTCCCGCCCTGAAGCTACTTCTTCACAAAAATTAGTAATGCAATCTCGGCCTTTGTTCTCCTAGTGATGACTTTGTGAGTTTGGGATGCCATGTGCATGCAGGAGGTGAAAAAAATCCGTCTGGTAAACTTCCAAATGTGCACCTTTGGGGCAGCACATCCAACTCACTGTGTTCCTAGTTACTTTATGAATTATTTTTGCTCCTAATCCATTCCTACTCACATCTGTACTATCCAGAGGAACCACTTCCCCAATCTATTTGATTTTGCTTTCCATTTCTCAGTAAAATTCCCAATTTACATGCATTCACACTCAAAATTAGATTGAGACAATCAGCACTATTCATCTTTAGGCACAAAACGGTGTGTGCTTTAAAGGTAGGTTCTGGTATCATAGTGCCTTTGGGTAAATTCCAGCTGTGTTATATAAAAATGGAATGGCCTGTGTAGGTTATTTAACACCTCCTGGCTTTTTCTGCTTCTTCATCTATAAAATAGATGCAGTAATACTTCCTACTTCATGAGGTTCCACTATAAAAGTCAAATGAGATAAATGGTGGTTATTATTATTGTTATTATTATTATCATTCTGCATGTGTTACTGGGATAACAATTCTTATAACTATTTTGAGCAGGATTTGTGTTTAAAGAAACACTCATCACTTTTCCTTGCCCAAATAAAGCAGCCTAGTCCACTTCTCTGTTTCAAATACTATTTATTAAATTTGATATTTACTGAATTATATGCTCTTTCAGAATGATAGTCAAATTCAATTCAGTAATTACCTCTTTTTATTTCACCTAATGTCATTCCTTACCAAAGATAAATTTTAATTTAGGAAACTAGGATTGGATTTGAAAAGATTTGTTTATAAACAATTCATTTTTTAAATTACACCCTGCTATAATTAAGTAAAATATCTTCAATTGTCTAGATTATTATTACTTTGTGTGTGCTTAACTTCACAACTCAGTAAGAAATTATAGTATCATTTTGGAAAATCTCCAGTCAAACTCTGATCTTTGCCTATGATGTATCTGGTTTTATTTAACTGGAATGGGGGAATTGAATACTTTTAGATTTTTCTGCTATTCCTGGTTGACTATTTGACTTTCGTTGTGTCATTCTGTAAGAAACCTTGACAAGTTAAATTTATCCACACAGAAACTTGTAGTTAGGAGACCTGTGAGATGGCTATAATTTCCTTCCCATTAGTTTCAATGAATTCCATGCACGTGAGAGAGAAAATAGAGAGTAGAGTCTGGGGCCCTGTGTTTCCCGTTGTGCAGGTATATTGAGGAGAGAGATATAGTCCAGGTCTGCTTACGTTGCTCCTCTGCTGCACATTACCCTTAATCCTCCTGTGAGCAAATACAGACCGGAGCAGCTCAGTCAAGAACTGGAAACTTAACTCTTTGAGCTCAATAGGCCTGTAGACACTTAGCTTACTTTTTGCACGAAATCTGTGAAACAGTTAATATATAAATGTTAGTGTCATTTCTATTGTAGCCAATGCAAACCAGCAGAATTGAGCTGGAGCCAGCATTTATTTAAGCATCATTTTTGCCATCTGGATTCTTTTGCAGGGAAAGAATCATTTAAGGGGAATTGCTCTTGGTCACAAAGGTGATTTGACTTTCTTCCCTATTTATATATTAATTATCCCAAAGGCATCATTGTTCAAAGTTCCATAAAGAGGATTCTTTTTTCTACTCTCCTTGAGACATGAGGTGTCATGGAGATCATGAAAAGGGTGTGGGGAGGTATGTCAAACATTTCTGTGGAAAAAGCTCACTGGCTTACACATGTCAAAATCAATGGAACAGTTTAACCCAGGTAAAATCACACAACTAGACCCTCAAAGTGGGCTAATTTTGCCTCCATTCCTTGGTCTTATTCATCAAACACAAACTACATGATATGATAAGTTATTTGGAATTCAATGTTCAAAATCAAATGCTTATCGGCCACATAGAATCAGCTGTTTTGAGTACTGTTTCAATCCATTCCTTAGCATTGACTCTGAAAATAAAAATATGGAGAGAGCTCAGAAATCATAATTTCTAGGCCCCTTTGACCTTTGGCAAAGCAGAGTAATTCAAGGACAATGGTGAATCCCTCTCACACAAATGTTTCAAAGATTAAAATTTGAGAAGATTGGCATTCACATCTGGGAATTAGAAATTTCATCCTGATATCAGAAGAAAAGACTTACATTAATATGATTCAGTTTATTTTATTGTTATGTTTGAAGGATTCAGAATCAGTAGTTAACTTTTCATTATAAAATCAGGTAATTTTATCTCATGTGAGAGCTCTTTAATAAAATGGATTAATTAATCTCTCACCTGAATAACAGGTTTAAATGGCAAGTGGGCAATTGGACGAAGGCTGTGGGATGCCTTCAGACCCTGTATGGCATTGCCCAGCCATAGAATTTATTTTTCAAAACTATTTATCAAGAACCCACTGTGCATAGAGCCTTATCTTAAACACTCCCTGGATATATAAAAGTCATACCCACAAGGAAAGCTCTTTTAGACTAACAATACAGTAATTGACCAATAAATGAAAATAATATAATCCATACAAAGTATTTATGTGCTATTCATATACACACTAAAAGAATGATTGAAATGGAAGTAAAAATTACCAGTATACACTTCTAAATAGTCATCCCTGAAATGTCTTAATTGGACATCAATATGTTATTTAACTAACTCTTAAGGAGAAATGTGTGATTTTAAAAATTAAAAACAAATTTTGAATTCAAAAGGTAAATGTTAAAAGTACATATAAATGTGTGTGTGTGTGCGTGTGTGGATGTATTAATCTCGTCATTAAAAGGAGGAAAAAGGAGACTTTAAAGTTTCCATTATCCATTATGTCAGGTAGCAAATATCTTCTCAATGTAACTCCAGACATTAAATCTGTCAAGAGGAATGCTGTAAAATAAATGTCTGGGATACCTTCATAAACAAAAATCTTATTTCCATAATTCATACAGCTGGCTGGCATTTATTGGCACGTCAGGTGCAATGGGGACATTTCAGGAACATTAACATGTACAGCATCATTTGTCAACAAAGCAACAATGTAAGCAAATCGTTCAGAACTCATACAGATTTACAGCTTTCTCTGCCAGCTGCTAATTACGGTGTGCTCGGCCTATTTGGTATGGTCTTTTTATTGGAAAATGACAAAGGGGTTATAGTATCCCAGTTTGGAATATAGATGTAGCTTTTAGTAATAATATGAGTGTAACACGACCGTGTAGCTTGGAGTTGTGATCCAGTTTTGCTGGTCTTATAATTGATCAGCTTTGATTGATGAAGGACAAAGAAAAATTCACAGCCTATTTTGTTTCTGATGTAAGTAACCTCTAAAACAAAGGAATAATAGAAAAAAATTATTAAAGACCATAGCATAGCTGTTCTTAATGTTTTCCCCTATGGAACATGACACATAATATTTACCCCTCAAAGAAAATCTGATGCGTTGATTGCTGATGGAGCAAATGTTACAGGAGCCTGTTCATTTCAGAATTCTAGGTTGTGCTTTGAACAATCAGGAAGCCCTTCCACAAACATGCTTAAATAATGCTAAGGTTATGACATAAGGGACAAATGTCAGCAACATCAAAGTTAACATCTATAATCACCCCCTGCTTAAGTTGTTCTGTTTTAGGAAAAGACAACTGTTCAAGCAAATGATGGAATGTCAACTTTACCTTCAAATTCCCTAGATTGTGTCAAGACATATTATAATCCATAAAATGAATAATGGTCCTGCCCTCATGCCCATGATGTAAATCTGTATTTAGAGATATAAATGCCATCAATTCTACCAAAATATAAAAAGCTAAATTGGTAAATACTTGTTCAAGCATTTATTTATATTTATCCCATCCCCAATTTTATTAAAACCCATGAAATTCTGGAATGAGCAGATTTGACATTCAGCAAATCAAATGCTGTCAGAGCAGCTGACCTGGCCAGATATTAAAATGTTTTAAGCTTTCCTGGCACCAGATCTTCAGAGAAGTAGCATGGAGAGGCATTCCTAGAGTGAGGGCCATCAGTGGTTGATTGGATTCAATGTACATTATACTAAATAAGTATTATTCCCGTGTTCCTATAAAGATTCTAACTCCAAAAACAGTGTGCTACAGATAAATTAACCTCTCTATTCTACTTAATATTCATGTAGAATCCTGTGCAGTCTCCTCCTACACATTCGTCACTGTGTATTTTAATTGTTCATTTCTAGCTCCTCCAGTAGAATAAAATCCCTAAAACCAGAAAATATATTGTGTTCATTTTTGCATCCCCTATGCCTAGCACTGCCTGGAACATAGTAGGTGCCAAAGTAAAGCCATTTGAATGAATGGATGGATGAATAGGTGGATGAATGAATATCTGGGCAACCTATTGTGATGAAAGAAAAATCTGTTTCCATACCTTCCCCCCTAATCCATTTTTTTTTTTTTTGAGGACACTTTCTCCTGAATCCTCTGAGGAGTATATTTCCCATATACTTTTCTCTCTTGTTCTCCTCTTGTAAAATCCACTTTCAGAGAAGTATCTGAAACTCACTAATATTAGGATATAAAGTACAAAGAGCTATTTGAAAGCATTATCTAACCAAGAGCCACTCCTTAAACTTAGAACAAATCTTAATTTGAGGGGTTTCAGGCATTACCTTTCAGGTGAAAGAGGGATTCTTCATGTGTGGGCATCTTTTCAGTTTCCTTTAGTAGAGAGTCAATCACTCAAATTTTGCCCACACCACCCCGGCTCTGTGCCAAGGGAGCAGGTGGTGTGGACTCTACTCTCCAGGAATTTATAGGCCAGGAATTTAAACACAATCCCTTGAATGGAAATGTGCCCTCTCTAAGGAAGGATGTGATAATTTTAATTCACATTAAAATCAAATCCTTTTAGGTTGAGTCGATCTGAGAACCATTTAGTTTGCTGCATCTGAACAGAGCTTTTTCAATCCATCTTGCCATTTTCTGTTTGAAGCAAAACTTTCTACAGAAATAAGAAACAAGCAAGAGGTTTTATTTTTTACTGAACAAAGAATGCTAAAATGTTTAATTCATGTCATAAAAACCCCAGAGAAACAGGGCTGATGGAATTAAGCACCTTTAGATTTAAAACTGATCTCTTGTTAGTAGATGCAACTCTTAGTCTGCATTTAAAATATTACTGGCAGAAGGATGGTTGGGTACCTCCCTATAGATGGTCACTTTAAATTGGTTGAAAATTCACAACCCTTATTTGAATGAAAGCCACCATTTCTAAACCCACCCAATTTATCTAAAATCAAATGAATGTCTCTGAAAATGAGTTACTGACATATAAACTAGCACTTGTATTAAAACTTAGCTGAAATTATTCTAATTTTTATTTAGCATCATTAAGCCAATGTATTAGACTATTCTTCCAAATCTTTTAGATTGCACTAATTAATGTTTCATATATATTTAATATAGAATGGGTTGATATTACCTGTATTTTGTAAAAAGTCTTCAGAGAAAATGCTTCCAAAATTCTGGGAACATTTTATAAGCATTCTTAAGTATTTTTAGAAGTATCTGCTTGCATTCATAAATGTAGTATTCTAACTTTAAAACTTTCCTAACTAATCATTAATTCAGATCCTCTAAGGAATTCCACTAAAAACCACATATCCTGAAAAATATGTTAAATATGTTTTTAAAATTATGGTATTTTGAATGATCTCAAAATTGACAATAATTTTAATTTCTTGCCAATTTAAATAGGTCTCTCCTTTTCTTGCTCTTTTCCCATCCTTCTTTCTAACCACCACTCCTCCTCACAGTAATCTATGTCTACTGACAATATTGAAAACATAAGTCACATGAAGCAGAATTTTTGAGAATTAATTTGCAACTCAGAAAACATAGCAGAATCTGGGACCTCTCTTGAGTTATCATCACTATAATTTGATTTGCTTAAATACAAAATAAGATAATAGATAAAAATATGATTGATATTCTTTTGTAAAATTTATGCTGAAATTTTGATTTACGGTAAATATTATATATGATATATATGAGCCTACGACATTGATACAGGTGCAGATGTAGATAGAAGGTCTATGTTTAATCCAGTATCTGAGGAAATGCCCCACTGTGGCCTTTCTAGAGGGAAGCAGGAGGCCAACCATGAGAACTACCTGCCTAGAGATCCTCAAGATGTTGGTGAGCAGCTTACTGAGTGAGCATTTAATTAGCCTACTAATTCCCTCCTATTGTTCCCTTCTCAAATCTAATTTGAGAGAGACTCTTCCAGTCCAATTCCTGAAGGGCAGGAGTTGGGACAGCTGCAAGACCAAAGAACTCACCTGGCACTGAGTCAGGCATAAGCTTTTTTTGGACTTACGAGCAGGAGAGAGTCTGGAGAATGAAATTATTGCTCTGCAAAGAGGTGGGAAAATGAGGGGTGATATAAAAGTTTCAGGACAAAGACATTCCATAGGGAATGAGAACAGAGTCTCTGCTAGGTTCTTGTGACCTGTACACATGGGGTCTGGTGATGTTATCACTATGTATGCAGGCATGAAGTTTTGCCACTCTGAGGAGATTGTGGTTTATGATACCATCTATACATTATTTCCCCTCCAGGGAGGGCTGTTAACCTTTAACTTATGTCTAGGTCACATAGGCAGCTATATGCTTTGGGCTTAGGGGGAGCCCAGGCCCTGGATCCCCACAATCCATCCCCACACAGCAGCCTACATTGATCACAGGACAAGCATGGCATCCACATTCCATAGCAACAGTATAAAGGGCAACAGAATAATAGGAGTCTTCCCCAAAAGCTAGTAGATCTACAAAAACATGTCGCCAGGGCCAAGAAAGGGAATTAAACCAATTAGATAGGGGGTCAATAGCTAATTTATCAATGTGCTATATGTGCTCTTACATATGATTTAGAGCTTGTGCAATATTATGAGAATGATCAAGAATATATACACAACATTGAACATTAATGAGGGCACAAGTTTCACCTTGTGCCACAGTAAGAATATCTAAAGCCATCGTATTTTGTAAAACTACCTTTCGTAGTTGGGTAGTTTCTTCATTTAGTGAGGAAATTGCTGCTTTGAAGTCTTTAAGGGCTTAAGCAGGGTGATTGGCTAAAGCAGTTACATGTTTTTCAGTGATAGTTGTAGCACCACCTGGCACAAAAATTGCCAATGGGTAGAACTACCAGGGGGCACACTTTACTCTATATCTAACCATGACCATTTCCCAGTTACTAGGTGTGTGGGGTAATGAATCATATAGGGTGTTGGGGACATACAACTGGCCCCACATGCATCATTCAGTCCAGTTATGGGGCAAATATGTCCATCCATCTTGCCTGCAAGTCCATAGCCATCCTTTAGGGGACAGGTAGGCCCAAGAAAACAAGTGGTTAAGAGTTCTGCGATTGGAAAAGGCTACTATTTTCTAGTTTGATAGTAAAATTACACAACTCAGGGGGTAACCACCGCACATAATGGATTCCCTCTTATCGTTCCATGCAGACAGGGACAAGGCAATCTAGTGTGACAGCCTCAGCCATTAACCACCATAAATCATCATATACAGCATACCTTAATAAAGGCTTGAACTTATTCACTTGTTCCCTACATGGGAAAAAATATAATTACAAGTCTCATTGAAAGATGGCACCTGGATTTCAGTCTTTGGTGAGAAGGTCTTGTTCCAAACTTTTCAATGGGTTGTATTCTGCCATGCCAGCAAGGTGTTCCGTGCTGTCCAATTTGCAGGAGTTATGGTCCAAGGAAGGCCAGTATCACCCAAGGATGGTCAGTCTGTGCAAACCCAACATTGGGTTCGATTGTGGGCATGGGTTATTGCCGAAGCCCATTGTAGAATGGCATTGGCCAGGGTGCTGTGGGTGGAAAGAAAGATGTTTATGGGGAACAATAAGGGACAGATCGTGCTGGTCTCACAGCATACAAGCAATATTTCCACTAGTAGATTATAAAGTACCAGGTAAGAGAGTCTTATGAGGACTATGCCAATACCATACATTTTTCCCCTTCTAGATTTTCTGAGTTTTCTACAGTGACATCAAAAACTAGTTTAGGCATAAGGAGAGTCCACATAGATACACATAGGGACCCAGCAGGAATACGAGACCCCGGATTATTAATACTGAATTTAAATGGGTCAGGGTAGGATAAAGTCTTTTAGTCCACTGTTGTAAAGATCCATGTTGCCTTTTATTTGTTCCTTTAAAAGGCCAGGCCTGTGCCTGTGGGGTTATAGGGTAAATGGAAAGTCCAAGCAATATCTTAGTCCATCGCCCAAGGCTTCATGAGGTGACTGGTAAAGGGAGCTCCTCGGTCACTGTTGATTTGGGCTGGCACCCCGTATACGGGACATGCCTTCTCTAAGCAGCGAATAGTAGCCCACTGATTGGCCTTTCCTACTGGAAAGGGCAACAAGAGTCCTGTGGCAGTGTCTGCAGCAGTGAAAGCATACCTTGCACCTTCTGAGAGCGGGAGGGGACAAATGTAATCCATTTGCCATCGTGTTACTGGCGTCTGTGCTCGGCTGATTTGTGC
>PVKH010035499.1:0-11915 GCA_004027955.1 Chaetophractus vellerosus
TGGTTGATGGTACAGATGTAAGAGTGTCCTTTGTGAGCTAGAGCAGATGTACATCACTATTGCAGGGTGGTGGGAATGTGGAGAAGTATGGGGGAAAATACAACTAGAGTGACCTATATTATACAGCAATAGTATAATATTCATGCATCTATGCCAAAGATGTACTGTGTTGATAATGGAGGAGTATGAGAACAGTGTGGCAAATGTATGCTATGGACCATGGTTAGTGATAATAGTCATGATATCTCATAATCTGTAACAAATGTTTCACCACAGATGGTGTGTTGATGGAGGGTTGTTGTATGGGAATTCTGCACATGTGCTTGATTGTTTTGTAAGTTCACAACTTCCATAATAAAAATACATTTTAAAAAATAATAATAAGGTGATTTGGGGGGAAAATACACCAAAATGTATACGGGCTATAGTTAGTAGTAAAATTTTGACAGTATGTGTTCATAATTTTTAACAAATGTCTCACAGCAATGCAGGGTGTTGGTGGTGGGTTGATGTAATGGGACCCCTGTATAATGATATGCATATTTGCTTTGTAAGTTCACAACTTTCACTATATACCTAGTTTATGTATGTTTATAGATGAATGAAATTTTAAAAAATAATAATAGGGTGTGTTGAGGGAAAAAGATACTAAATGTAAGATAATGGTCAGTAGTAATATTTTGAGGATTCTCTTTCATCATTTGTTAAAAATGTTTTATAACAATTCAAGGTATTGGTGGTAGGGTAAGGTATGAGAGCCCTGTATGATGTTGTGCATGTTTGTTTTGTAAGTTCACAACTTTTATTATACACTTATTGTTTATGTATGTTTATGTATGAGTGATATACATCAATAAATATTTTAATGAAAAAATTAATTTTAAAAAATTGGCAAATCCCTAGCTAGAGTAAAAACAACAACAAAAAGATGCAAATAAATAAAATCAGAAATGAAAGGGGTGAAGTTATGACTGATCCCACAGAACTAAAAAGGATCATAAGAGGATATTATGAGAATCTGTATGCCAACTAGACAAACTAGACAACCTAGATGAAATGGACAAATTCCTAGAAATGCACAAACCATCTACACTGACGCCATAAGAAATAGAAGAACTTAACAAACCAATCACATTTAATGAGATTGACTCAGTCATCAAAAATCTCCCAAAAAAGAAGAGTCCAGGACCAGATGGCTTCACAGGGGAATTCTACCAAGCATTTCAAGAAGAATTTACATCAATCCTGTTTAAACTCTTGCAAAAAATTGAAGAGGAGGAAAAATTACCTTACACATTTTTATGTAAATCAACCAATTTATTACAGGCTAAAGATGTTTCAAATTGTGGCACTTCTACTTGTCTTTCAGTTCTTTCAGTCTTTTGATGGCAGACTTCACTGTGACTGCAGAGGTGGTGGTGTAGGTGCAGGCACCACCAACTACTGCTTTCATGCAGGAACTACAATGCCAGATCCCCACAGCTATTCTTTTCATTTTGATTTTGCCACAGAAAGAGCAAGTATACTTGACATGCTGGCTTAATTTCAATTTTCTTCACCATTTCCTAAGGGAAGCACCATAGCAAGTACCGTATTTACCAGTGATTCTGACCTTGGTTTGTTTTACCATGTTTTTTTTTTCATGAACTAACTCCAAGCTCAGAGACCTACCCAACACATTTTATGAAGCCAACATCCCCTATACCAAAGCCAAGTAAAGACACTACAAGAAAAGAAAATTACAGATCAATCTTTCTAAAGAACATAGGTGCAGAAATTCTCAACAAAATACTTGCAAATTGAACTCAACAGCATGTCAAAAGACTTATACACACCACAACCAAGTGGGATTTATTCCCGGTATGCAAAGCTGGTTCAACATAAGAAAATCAGTCAGCGTAATACACCACGTTAATAAATTGAAGGAAAAAAACCCACGTGATCATCTCATTTGATGCAGAAAAGGCATTCGACAAAACCCAGCATCCTTTCTTGATAAAAATACTTCAAAAGATAGGAATAGAAGGAAAATTCCTCAATATGATAAAAGGCATATATGAAAAACCCTCAGCCAACATCATACTCAATGGGGGAAACATTGAAAGCTTTCCTTCTAACATCAGAAACAAGAAAAGGATGTCCACTGTCACCATTTTATTCCATATTGTATTAAAAGTTCTTGCTAGAGAAGTTAGACAAGAAAAAATAAGTAAATAAATAAATAAATAAATAAAAGGCATCCAAATAGGAAAAGAGGAAGTAAAACTTTCACTATTTCTATATTTAGAAAATTCTGATAATGTCTACAACAGTGCTACTTGAGCTAGTAAATGAGTTCAGCAGAGTGGCAGGATACAAGATTGTATTAGTCAGCCAAAGGGGTGCTGAGGCAAAGTACCAAAATCTGTTTGGCATTTATAAAGTTTATTTATTGGGGATAAAAGCTTACAGTTACAAGACCCTAAGGAGTCCAACTCAAGGCTTCTTTCTCACGAAAGTCTGTTGTCACATGTTGAAGCAAGATGGCAGGCGATCTCTGCCTGGTGTCCCCTTCCTTCTTCCTCTTAAGGCTCCATAGGCCCAGCTTCTTCCAATCTCAGCTGTAGGGCAGGCACAGGGTTCATCTCTCTTCTTGGGGCTTGAGCTGTTTGAGCCTTCTCCTTTCACGTGGCAGGATTGAGATGACTAAGTTTTCTCCTCTTCTGTCTGTCTTGAGTGTCTGTTTATATCAGCCCACCAAGGGTTCAGGGACTCAACCCTGAGTCATGCCTTTCTGACACGATCAAATCAAAGCCCTAATCTTTTATCAAGTAAACTTAAAACCTTTTAATTTAATGCATTCAAAGGGTATCACACCCAGAGGAACCGACTAGTTTACAAACATAATTTGTCTCTTTTGAGGGGATTCATAAATAATATCAAACTGCCACAAAGATCAACACACAGGGGCCGGCTCGATAGCCCAGTGGATAGGGCGCCGGCATACCACATGGGAGGCCCCGGGTTCGTTTCCCGGGGACCTCTCCTAGCGGGCAGACCGCCTTGAGAATGGCAAGCCGCCATGGGCGGGCCGGAGCCGCCGTGGGCAGGGCAAGAAGCTGCCGCAGACATGGCAAGAGCCGCCACGGGCAGGGCAGGTCGCCCGCGGATGGAGCGCAGCCAGCCACCCGCGAACTGAAAGCCGGCCGTGAATGGACGCAGAGACCGCCCACAAGCGGGGAAAGCCGCGCCTGCGCAATGACCACTCTCGGCGCGTCGCCACAGCGGGGGGAAGGGGAGATATGTAATAAAATAAATAAATCTTTAAAAAAAAAAAGATCAACACACAAAAATCAGTAATGTTTCTGTATATTAGTATTAAACAATCTAAGGAGGAAATCAGGGAAAATTCCATTTACAATAATAACAAAAAGACTCAAATACCTGGGAATACAATTTAACCAAAGAAGTACAGGACCTATAGGCAGAAAACAACAAAATAATGCAAAAAGAAATCAATAAAGACCTAAACAAGTGGAAAGACATTCCGTGTTCATGGATTGGAAGATTAAATAGCGTGAGGATGTCAGTCCTACCCAAACTAACTTATAGGTTCAATGCAATACCAATCAAAATTCCAGCAGCCTACTTGACAGAAATAGAAAAGGCAATTATCAAATTCATTTGGAATGTAAGTGCACCTGAATAGCCAAAATCATTCTAAAAAAAGAAGAGTGACATAGGAGGAACTTCACTGCCTGACCTTGAAACACATTACAAAGCTACAGTGGTCAAAACAGCATAGACCAATCAACCAGTGGAACAGAATTGAAATTCCAGAAATAAACCCTCACCTCTATGGCCAAGTGGTTTTTGACAAAGCTGCCAAGTCCGTTTTGACAGGACAAAACCATCTCTTCAACAAATGGTGCTGGGAGAACTGGATGTCCATAATCAAAAGAGTGAAAGAGGACCCCTATTTCACTCCCTCTACAAGAATCAACTCAAAATGGATCTAAATATAAAATCCAGGAGCATAAAACTACTAAAAGAAAATGCATGAAAACATCTTTAAGACCTGTGGTAGGTGGTGGTTTCCTGGACCTTATGCCCAAAGTATGCACAACAAAAGAAAAAATAGATAAATGGGACTTCCTGAAAATTAAATGCTTTTGCACCTCACAGGACTTTGTCAAAAGGGTGAAGAGGCATCCAAATCAATGGGAGAAAATTTTGGAAATCACATGTCTGATAAGGGCTTAATATCCATGATATGGAAAGATGCTACAACTCAACAGTGAAAAGATAAACAACCCTATTTTAAAAATGGGCAAAAGACTTGAATAGACATGTGTCCTAAGAAAAAATACAAATGGCAAAAAAAGACATGAAAAAATGTTCAGTATCACTAGCGATTAAGGGAAATGCAAATCAAAACTACAATGAGATATCATTTCACACCTATCAGAATGGCAACTATTAAAATGAGAACTACAAGTGTTGGAGAGGATATAGAGAGATAGGAACACTTATTCACTGTTCAGGGGAATGTAGAGTGGTATAGCCACTGGGGAGGGCTGTTTGGCATTTCTTATAGAAATTGAATATAGATTTGCCACGTGACCCAGCAACGCCACTACTGGGTATATACCTAGAACAACTGAGAACAGTGACACAAACACATCTGCACACCAATCTTCATAGTGGCATTATTCACGATTGCCAAAAGTTAGAAACAGCCTGGATGTCCATTAACCGATGAATGGATAAACAAACTATGGTGTATTCACACAATGAAATATTATGCAGCTGTGAGAGGAAATGAAATCATTAAGCATATGACAACATGGATGAACCTGGAGGAAATTATGTTGAGTGAAACAAACCAGACACAAAAGGACAAATACTGTACAATTGCGCTACTATGAATTAAATATATTGTGTAATCTCATGGAGTTATTAACTTGAATATGGGTCACCAGAAAATAGAATGAGTTTAGAGAAGGGAAAGCTGAGGGTTAATTTGTGCAGAATTGGTTAAAAAAAAAAAATGTGTTAAAATGAATAGAAAAAGTGGAAGCCCAAAATAATGTTTGTAACTAGCAGTACTATTATGTGGGTATGAAAGTGGTTTAAAAGGAAAAGTCTAAGGTCATGTATGTCAATTACTGAAAGGAAAGCTGAAAAAAATGTAACATGGAACTCTATGGCATAATAAAACCACATGTGAAATATGAACATGGGTAAAATCACATATATATGACAGTCTTTCTTTTAAACTGAACAAATATATGTTAATACTACAAAATGTTAATATCAGACAAAAAAAAACATTTTGCTAAGTGAAGGAAACTAGACACCAAGTACTACATATTTTATTATTCCATTTATATTAAATCTAAATATAACCCCTAAAATTTTTGTGTAACATTTATGTAATCGCTATATCTTTTTTAAAAATTAATTAATTTTTAAAATAGTATTGATTTTTTTAAAATGTAAATATAAATCAGTTTATAAAGATGAAATTAGATTAGTAGTTATGTAGCAGTGGGGAAGGAATGCTAAGAGGTGTGGAGTTTTTCTTTTTGTTTTTTGGGTTTGTTTGTTTGTTTGTTTTTGGCTTCTAGATATTAATTTTAATTACTTTGAAACAACATATTTAGTACCAGATGCTTAACAGGCACCCATTGTAATTGTTGAAATCGTGAAATTAGCATTATTTATATCCTATCAGCTATACAAAACTTATCAATTTTTCTCTTAAAGACAGGTAGTAGAAATCCCAAAGAAAAAGAAGAGACTACTAAATAAAGGCCATGTTTACTAATCTAGCACCATAATTCCAGTCTTAGAATCTCCCAAGCAGCTGGAAGAAGGATGGGAAGGGGTGAGGATGGTGGAAAATATGTGTCCTCATTTTTGCTCTAAGGCAACTCAGGGTCTAGCAAAGAAGAAAACTGCTGAGGCTAGAGATTAAAACAAAAGCTTTTGGTTCAGATGGTAAAGGAGGCCTTCAAGAATAGCAGAATCAGTGTATCCAGAGAGCAGCTGGAGTCGGCCTCAGAAACTAGGGGGTTTCTTCTTGGCATCCAAGTCCTTTTTGATATCTTCAAGTTTTTTAGCCAGGTTTAAAATGTCATAGTTCTGAGCCAGATACATTCCAACCACGTTGCCTAAAGTAAATCCAAGCAGGAACTGGAGCATGGTGTTGGCGGAGAGGACGAGAAGGAAGTGAAGGAAGACTGCAGCTCCGCGAGGGGAGGAGGAAGGGGAGAGTCTTTCTTTTTGGAGTAATGAAAGTGTTCTAAAATTTTTTTCATGGTGATGATGCACGACTTTGTGATTATGCTAAAAGTCATTGATTATACACTTTGGGTAGATCGTATGTATGTGAATATATCTCAATAAAACTACTTAATAAATAAATAAATAATTGTGTAAGAATAGCCAGAAATAGCAGCCATGTACAACAGGGAAAACAGAAAGAGATTGGGAGGTGAAGAATTTTCTTGTTTGTTTGTCTGGGTTTTGTTTATTGTTATTATTGAAATAAAGAAAATGCTCTAACAATGATTGAAGTGATAAATGCGCAACTATGTGATTATACCAAATACCATTGATTGTACACTTTGGATGAATTGTATGCTTTATTAATATGTATCAATAAAATTAATTTTTTTAAAAGTCAAGGTACCCTCCCTTCCTTCCTCCTTCCCTCCCTTACTCCCACCCTCCCTCCCTTCTTTCCTTCCAAAAGCTATTGGAATACCCCTCTATTCCTCCTCCTTCTCTTCCCTCTCTCAATACCTTCCTGTCTCCCTCACCCCATCCCCTCCTGATTTTTTGGCTGTTGGACCTGCTTTCATTTAATTAAATCCTGTTCCTGTGTTAGAGTTAAAAATGGGTGGAAAGGAACACTCAATAGTTTTCTAGTAATAGCTCCTTCAGAAAAGCCTAATTCTTCCTCCTGAGGTGTTTGTAGCTATAGAATATCCTTTCATAATAGCTGTGGTGACTTCAACTCTAGCCCCCTTAAGGAGTACACTCACATTTTGTCATTCTTTGTCAGTAGCCATCACCACAGTCCCACAGTGATTGTGCAGCAGGGTGGACACACTGCTTAGCAGAGTGAGGGCTTTACTGGTTCTGCCCCTGGTGCTGTTTGCTTATTTGCTGTCTTCATGCTGATAAACTCCTTGGTTGTAACCATCTCGGCTATGGCCTGATAATACCTATGAAAGAACAACTTGGAGATATCTCTGAGCAGAGTAAATCAACTTAAAAAAAATTCAGCTCCCTCTCAATTTCGTTTCTTTTGAGTGAAAAAATAGTTGAAGTGGGGTGGGACTGAGTTCCAACTTAGTCTACTCATTTTATTTTTCCATATCCTTTCGTTTCAATCTCTATTTAATGGTACTTTATTATTTTTAAGAATATGCTTTGAAATTACTTGTAAAGAGGATTTATATGGAATATAGCATTATATGAAATGTAATAGTAATATATAGTAATAGTATAGGACATAATCTTGTCTTGATTCCAAATTATGGTATTCAGTCACGGAGAAATGGGGACTTAAAGTTTGGTTTTTATGTAATGCTATAATGGTACTATTCCAGTTTTACTGATTAGAAAACGAGATAAAAAGAGATCAAGTAACTTTGTTCAAGGCCAACTAGGAAACCATAGCCAGGATTTAAAGTCATGTGAAATGTTATGCTCTCCCCCTTTCCCAATTTAACTTTGTTTCAATTTTTTTCTCACATTATTTAAAACACTTGGAAAACATTTTTAGTGACTGTGTAGTATTTTACCAGATTGATGTACCACAGTGTACTTAGCCATGTTCCAAATATTACATATTTATAATGGATCCAATTTTTGCAATTACAATAATGCTGCAGTGAACAGTTTTGTGTATGAATTGTTGTCTGCACTTTTGGTTAGAATCACTGGGTCTGAGATTATGGATATTTGTAAGATTTTGAAAATATATTGACAAATTGCTTTCCCAGAAGATTAGCCAGTTTATATTTCCATAAGCAACAGTGTTTGAGAAGATCTCTTCCCTTTCTTTAGCATTGACTTTTGACATTTCTTATATTTCTTTATTAATTGTTTATATGGTAACCAGAAAATTACATTTCTTTTGCTTTTCGGTGAAGCAGTCAATTTTTTATATGAGTATTAACTCATTGTTAAGTATTAACCATTTGTTAAAAACCACTGTTTTTTTTTAAAACAAAAAAAAACACTGTTTTAGCCGAAGAGAAGGGCATAAGAAAAGAAAACTGTATCATTCTAGCAGAAAGGATTTGTAGGGGAGGGTCCATGTTATGTTGGGAGGTTGGACTTTTGTTATTGTTTTTTATTTCGTTTTCCTTGCCTTAAAAAGTTCCATCTTTTTTTTTATTTTTTATTTTTTATAATCTATATATATTTTTAGGATACATTGATTACATAAATGTTACACAGAGATTCCAGGAGTACCCATATGCCACCCCCACACACAAAAAGTCCCATCTTGCTTGAATGTTAGTTTTGGGCAAGATCAGCAATGAATCCTAGGGATTCTGCCATATTCTTTGTGCTGATCCCTTCTGTCAAGGGAGAACATGACACTAGAGCTGAGTACTTGAAAGCTTATGCATAGAACTCAGAAGGTTCAGATATTACCTGGACCTCATTCTTTGAATGGCATCCTTGTGAGATGGTGTCTTGCTTGTTGGTAGTTTGTTTTAGTAAGGAATACAAGTGTGAATTCTGTGAAAATCCAGGATTTCCTTACCCTCACTTTGTACTACAGATGGTCAGTGGTTGACTCTTAAAATCTAGAGCTATCCTTTCTCTTTTGATGAGCTGGCACTATTTTCTTAACTAGAGATATGTTCTAATGATGGAATATTTTGAAGTGCAGATTAGTTCTGAGTTTATTGAATTTTTCATAACACGGCTGCTTTGCCTAAAACCTAGAGTAAATTGTCAGCTTTTAAATTATAAGATTTGTTGGCACTGGAAATCGCTTACCCCACCCCCACCCCCACCCCCTTGTACACAAAGCTCTGAATTCAGTACTACACCTGAAAAGGGATTGGATGTCCTAAAGCATTGATTATATAATTGGGATTGGCTTTCAGGCTGGCAACAGTAATTAGATCTCAGAAAAACTTCTTACAGAGCACCAGGCTAGGCAAACGGCAGCCTTTTCTGTGCATTGGCCAAAGCCTCAGCGTACCACTACCTCACATCTTAAGGGCACAGTAACCTTACACTGGTAGTGCTTTTCTTTCTGTGCATTAATTTTAATTAAGTAACAACACCTACTTTCTTTTCTGCTCTGATATCTCTACATGTAGCTAAACCAATCATTTTAGTGCTTCCCTACCCTCAGCCATTGATAATGCTCAGAATACATGGCAAATAGAATGGCAAGCAGAAAATCTCCCATTTCCACGGGCTAATAAATTGCTAGCCTTTGTGAAATAGAGAAATGCCATAAGTTAGAAAGATCAGGGAAGACTTCCTAGAATCTGGTTGAGCAGAAAGACTAGGTGACATTACAGAGGTGTAACTATGAGAATATATATAACTTGAGACTTAAACTAATGATACAATATGTGCATTGCACTTTGCAGTCTACAAAGGATTTTCTCTTTAATTTTCAAACAATCCTGCAGAGAGAGGTAGTAAGAGATATTTACTACTTTGGTTAGAATCAAATAGCCAGCAAGTGGCAGAAACTCTGAACTGCTATGTGTCTGTTTTACTTCTTGTATGACTCTGTCTTGAAGAACCCAGTGGAGCTCAGCAGGAGAATAGAACAGGAGGCCCCCTAACCCTGAAGGTCAACTAAGGCTGTAATATACTAGGGTTGCTTAGTGACAACCAGGGTATCTCCTGTTATCTTGAGGGACTAAAATAGTTCAATTCCAGATGTACTATTTTTTAATTAATTTTTTTTTAGGATACATCAATTACATAAATGTTACACAAAAATTTTAGGGGTACCCATATACCCCAAGATGTACTATTATTAAACATATTCAGTAATGACCTTTGGAAGAAAAGGAGTAATTGAGGAAGGTAGCAAAAAAAAAAAAGTAACTTCATGAGATATACGAACTGGCAGAATCACAGGAAAACATAAGTAAAAATATAGATAGATATATAAAATGTTAAGTGATTGTCTAATTATTGGATGTTGTATAGTTTTATACACACATACACACTTTCAGAAGTAAGGGACTATGTAAAAACAGTAATAAAAGAGATATTTTATATTTTGTCATAACCTACAAAATTGTGCAAGACAGAATGTAAACTATAATCCACGCCTAGTGGCAATGCTCCAGTATATGTTCATCAGTTGTAACAAATGTTCCACACTAATGAAGGATGTTGTTAATGTGGGAAGGTGTGGGGAGGGGTAGGGAGTAGGGCATATGGGAATCCCTTATATTTTTTATGTAACATTTATGTAATCTAAAGTATTTTTTAATGTATTTTTTAAAAAGTGCTTCACAAGATAGTACAAGAACTAGAAGAATTATAGCAAAACTAAAAAAAAAAAAAAAAAGGGTAGGAATGAGAATGAATAGAGCCAAATATTTCCTTTAAAAAAAAATTCTCCTCATTTTAGGCTTCTGGTCACAGATTTTATCATTTTTTTCTTCTTTACTAAGACCAATGGTCTGATAGGTCATTTGGTTTCTGCTCCCTGTATGACTAGGCCCAAACCAAACTGAGTCAACACTTGGACACCTCAGCCAACCAAGGCTCTCATGGGGGTAAGAAGGAAATAGTCCACTATTGTGGGAATTTCAAACCAGGCTTCCTTCTCTCTTATCGTGGCACCACCATTTATACTTGTTTCTATTGAAATATTGAAAAATGATAACCTTGGAGTTGAACTGTATGCTTACAAAAGAGGCATTGTATTGCCTAGTATGGTTTCTACATACCCCAGGTCACGTTGCCCACTGTCAGAAAATGGGATACCTAACCGAACCCCTGTGAAAAGTAATCAAGAGTAGAGGAATTTGAAAAGTTAGTTACAAGCTCTGAGTTATGTTGAAACAGAGAATTGTACAAAGTGATCTATTATTGAATTTCCCCTTCAGTATTTGGCCTCCAAAGGCCATTAGTTGAATACTGCCAGGTGTTTGTTAAAAAAGAAGAAAGGCAAGGTTGCTGCCCTCCCAGAGCTTACACTTTATTGGGGGAATATAGATGATAAACTAGTAAAAGTAAATGAACAAGGCAATATACCTGTACCTTCACAGAGGTCTTGAAAGACTAATTCTTCTGCCTGAGTTTCACATATATACAGGGTGAGTTTCACATATATACAAGGTGAATTTCTGTGCCTCAATAAATGCATAAAAGGGACTATTATTGAATTTGTCCCTTCAGTATTTGGCCTCCAAAGGCCATTAGTTGATACTGCCAGGCATTTGTTAAAAAGAAGAAAAGCAAGATTGCTGCCCTCCCAGAGCTTACACTTTATTGGGGGAATATATTTTTTTTTATAAGTGCAGTTTTTTTTTGTTTGTTTGTTTTTAATTTTTTTTAAAAGATTTATTTATTTTATTACATATCTCCCCTCCCCCCCGCTGCGGCGACGCGCCGAGACTGGTCACTGCGCAGGCGCAGCTTTCCCCGCTTGTGGGCGGCTTCTGCTTCTATTCACGGCCGGCTTTCAGTTCGCGGGTGGCTGGTTGCGCTCCATTCGCGGGCGACCTGCCCTGCCCGTGGCAGCTTTTGCCCTGTCCGTGGCAGCTTTTTGCCCTGCCCACAGCGGCTCTGGTCCACCCATGGCGGCCTGCCATTCTCAAGGCGGTCTGCCCGCTAGGAGAGGTCCCTGGGAACCGAACCCAGGGCCTCCCATGTGGTATGCCGGCGCCCTATCCACTGGGCTATCCAGCCGGCCCCAT
>PVKH010035500.1:0-11724 GCA_004027955.1 Chaetophractus vellerosus
AAGCCACCTCCACTCCCTGCTTTGTTGCATCTCTCCTCTTGTGTCTCTTGTTACATCATTTTGTTGTGTCAGCTTGCCATGTTTGTGTCCTTTTTAGGAGGCACTGGGAACCAAAGCACAGACTTCCCATGTGGTAGGTGGGAGCCCAATTACTTGAGCCACATTTGCTTCCCTCTAGGGTTTTATTTTGTTGTTTTTTTGTATGTGGTAAGGTTAATTTTTGATACTTAAGTCCTCTTTTCTATATCTTTGCAGTTGTCTGTCTTCCCTTGAAAAGAATATTAGGACCAGAGAAAAGGAGAGAGATAGGAAGAGAAAAAGAATAATAGTAATAATAGGGGCCAGCTGTAGCCCAGTGGATAGGGCGCTGGTACACCACATGGGAGGCCCCAGGTTTGGTTCCTGGGGGTCTCCCCAAGCGGGGCATACCGCCTTGAGGGGGCAAGCTGCCGTGGGCAGGGCAGAGCCACCACGAGCAGGGTAAAAAGCCACCAAAGGCAGAGCAAACAGCCGCCAAGGGCAGGGCAAAGCTGCCATGGGCAGGGCAAGCCGCCCACTAGTGGGCAAGGCTGCCACTCACCGGTGAGCTGACTCAGTGCATCGCTGCAATGGGGGGAGACAAAGCAGACACAGAAGAACACAAAAATGAACACAGCAAGAACAAGCAGGAAGGAGGGGGATATGTAAAAAAAATAAGTAATAATAATTCAAAAAAGGTAGAAGAGTAACCATGCAATAACTAGGAAGCTAAGTAATATGAGTAAAAAATCATAAAAATACAAAGGAATAAGAATATAAAGAGGTGGAGTAGAAAAATAAAACAAGAAACAAAATAGAAAAAATAGAATGAATTGAAATGCTGGACAGATGAGGAGAGAATAGAAGGGGGAAAAAAGAGAGAAAGAGAAAAAGAAAAAATGAAGACCAAACAAGAAGTGGTGGAATGGAAGAAAAGCAACAGAAGTCAGGAGACAGAAAAATGAAAAAAAGAAGAGAAATAAAGTAGGTTACTAAAATAAGTAAAAAAATAAAAAGGAAAAAAAGAAAGAGAAAAGAACAAACAAGAAACAAAGCAGCAACAAAGAAACAACCCAGGAAAAACAGCCTTCCCTCTTAGGCCCCTAAGGCTTCTCTTCTCAGGCTCCTGGTGCTCAACAATTAATCACCCTGCAGCCTGCCCTCTGCAGGTGAAGTATCCTGTTTTAGCAAATAAATTAAAGGAAAAAGAAAAAATCCAAAAGACAAAACAGAAGAAACTCAATCTATAAGTTCTCTTTCATAAGGCACTAGCCATGTGCCTTGCCTCTCTCTGGATCCCTTCTCTTGGGAGGTACAGAGACTCAAACCAAGGGCCTTCTACATGCAAGGCAGGCATTCCACCACTGTGCTACAGCAACTCTATAGAGTAAATAGGCTTTTGAAAGTTTATCTGGCTCTTCCTGCCCCCATTTACCATAAGCGAGTTGGGCTTTGAACAGTTTTCAGGGGTTGGGTTAGTTAGGTGCCTCTCTCTGCACCTAACCAAGTTTCACTCTCCCAGAGCAGCTGGGTATGGCAGCCTGCCTAAACAGATTTCCCCCTTCTCTCTCCCCTGGGCCACCTTAGTACTGGCTGGTATCCTCACTGCGACTCAAGGGGTGCTCAGGTGCTCAAACCCACAGAAAGGAAACTATTCTCCATCCTTCACCAGACCCCTCTTTCTCAAAGGGAATGCTCCCTCTCACTCAGCTGCCTGGTGAGAGCCAGGGGTTCCAGTGAGGCTATTTTCCTTGAGGGTGGGGCTTACCCACCCATTGTTTCCAGCCACAGGGGTCAGCAACTCACAGTTTTCCCTTGAGCCCTTTATTTCTTTGTCCAGCTCCATCTTGAATGATGCTCTGCTCCCTCTTGCTCTGTGGATCCCCAAAACATCTCACATGGGTAGGAATTTGCCCTTTCTATGCTGTTTTTTGTTTGTTTGTTTGTTTTTGTGAAAGAGCTGAGAAGTGCCTACCTACATCGACATAATTTTCCTGGAACCCTAACCTTAATCTGAGGGCAAACTCAATGCCATCTCTAAACCTAAATCAACAAAAGCTGTAGCTAACACTAAACCCTAAACACAAACCTCAACTTAACCCTAGTCCTAAACCTAAACTCTTATCCAATCTCAAATATAACCCTTTCCTTAAAACTAAAAGCAACCCTAAACCCATACACAGCCCCAAATAAATCCCCAATCCCAACCCTACCATAATCCCCACAAGAAATCCAATATAAACCCTAACCCCATCCCCAGCCCTTACCCTAACCCTAACCCTAACACAAACCATAACTCTTAACCTCACCCTCACACTAACTGCATACCCAATCCAAAACACAACCCAAATCCCACCCCAACTTATCCTTATCCTTAACATAAACCTAAGCCTAACCATAATCCTATTCAAAACCTAACAAGAACCCAAACCTAACCCCATATATAGTCCTACCCCAAGCATAACTCTAACCCTCACTGTACTGTAATACCAATTCTAACTTCCACCCTAACTTAACCCTAAACCTTTAGTAAGTAAATCCCAAAATCTTAAAAAAATCCTAGCTAATCATAAAGCTAACCCTAAACTTAAACCTAATCCTAACCCCATGCCAATTCCAACATAACTCAAAACCTAACCCAACTGACATTATAGTATAACACACCAAGATAAATGCATAGATGTGAATGAAATATGTATTTTACTCATTTTGTGGAACTAAACCACACAGCAGTTTCATAGCTTTCTATGTGAAACTTCATTTTCAACATTCTTATCGATTCAAGTTTAGAGCATGCAAGATAGAAAAACTTGAGTGAATCCAATTCTTCACCCTAACAATAACCCTACCCTAACTCTTACTTTAACCTCAATCCCTACCACAACTTTGTCCCCAACCATAACCCTAACCATAAACATAACCCTAACTCCAACCTTAGCATAACTACAAATCCAACACAACACCTAATCCAAAAGCTAACCCTAACCCTAACTGATACCACTACCAAAACCTACACCCCAACCTAAAATGTAACCCTAACCCTAAAACTAACCCAAACCCAAACCTAACTGCATTGCTAACCTGAAATATAATCATAATACCAACCTCAACACCAAATTTAAACTTAAACCTAATCCCAACCTTAGCATTAACAGTAACCACAGACTTAAAGCTCAACCTACCCCCAACCTAAATCTCATACCAACTTCAATCACAAAACTAACAATGACCTTAACCCTAACCACAAACATAAACCTCACACTAAACTTAACCATGAGCATAACTGCAAACCTAACTCTAACCCTAACAATAAACCTAACTCTAACCATAAATCTAAATAAGCCTAACTCTAACCATAACTCTAAATAAACCTAACAATATCCCTATCAGTATCTGTGACAGTATGAAGTTCTTTTTTTGGAACTCATTCATTCCTGTGGGTGTGAGACCCTTTTGTTAACCACAACCCTACCCTTAACCATAATATTGACCCTAACTCTAAATTCAAACCCAACACCAACCACAGTCCCAAGTAAAAAATTATAATTAACTTATACCACACTCCAACCATAACCATAACCCTTGCTCTAAAAGTAACACCAATCCTCACCTTAATCTCAAGACAAGGCCAAACTAACCATAAACCTAACATTAACCTAACTCTACATCTAACCCTAACATTAAAACTAACCAAAACCTTAACCAAACCCTAAAACTAACCCTAACCCTAGCCCCAACTCTAAGCCTAAACTTAACTCTAAAGTCAACCTAATCCCCAAACCAATTACATCAGTAACCTTAACACTACCCTTATCCATTAACCTAAACTTAACTTTATAACCACCCTAAATCTTATGCAACTATAATCCTTACCTTAACCCTATCCATAACCCTAACCCAAATACTAATGCCAATTCTAAACCCAATACCAACTTCAAAACCAATTAAATCACAAGACCAAACCTAACCCTAACTCTTAACACTAAACTTAATCTTAACCCCAAACCTCAACTGTACCCCAGTCCATAACCTACCCCTATCCCAAACCCTAGCCTAAACCCTAAAACAAAGCCCAAAACCAATATTAATCACCACCCTAATTCTAAACTTCTCCCTAACCCTAACCTGATCCTCAAACTTATACCTAACCCTAATCATAAACATACACCTTACCCAAACCTAAAATTAACATTAACTCTAAGGCAAGCACAAACCCTGATATTCACAATACCAACCATAATCCTACTAAACCAAATTAAAACCCTTACCTCAACACTAAACATAACCAAAACATAACCCTAATTCTTACCCTAACCCCAAACCCAAGACTAACACTAAACCAAAACCCAATCATAGCCTACCCCTAACACAAAGCCCAACATAATCCTAACTCCAATTCTTACCCCAATCCCATCACTAAAGCTAACCCTAAACCTAAAATTAACCTTAAAGCTAATACTCACATTTAGCCCAAACCTAACCACAATTCTAACACCAAATCTTATACACACTCTAATCCTAACCACAACTACAACTCTGAACTAAACACAACCTTAACCACAATTTTACCCCTTACCCTCCAACTCCAACTTCCACACCAAACACATGTCAATAAGTAATCCTAGCTCTAGTCCTAAACCTAAAATTAATCTTAAATTTAAAATTGACCCAAACAATAGCCTTAACCCTAAAAATAACCATACCCCTAAAACTGACTGTAGGGACTTATAGGAAGATAATGTTGCAATTGGGTGGCAGGGCTCAAGTTACTACAAAAGCAAGGAGGAATGACAAAAGTCAGTCTGAGGGAGCTGCATTGGGGGTCTGCAGATAAGGACAGTGCAGTACATCATCTAGGAAGGAGAGGGTCAGAGTCAAAGAGGCCAAAATGAAAACTGAACGTTACTAGCCTCCACTGCAGGGAAAGACACCCATCCCCCACCCTCAAGGCAAACTGCCTGGGTAAAATCTGTAACACACTGAAGCCAACTGAGACAGAAAAAAGAGTCTTCTTCTTTGAGGTGAGAGAGGGCGTGGCATCAGGCAGAGAATGGTTTCTCTTCAGTGAGATAGACCAGTGGAGCACCTTTTGTATCTCATCTCTGGCCAGACCAGAATCACCTACACATGGAGGTTGAAAGAGATATCTCTGTGGAATGGTTTGCTAAAGAGCAACATGTGCTGGCAGGCTGGAAAACTGCAAGAAGTGAAAAAAAGCTTTTTGGAGTCTCCCATGCCAAGGCATTTTTGGATCTGGTCTGTGCTTCATTAGTGGGCCCCTGGCCCCATTTTGATAATGTAATCTGGGAAATCTAAATGATTTATGAGTTGAACCAAAAATAAAAGAAGAGTTGTGAAACAAACCCATTAGGCAAGAGAGAGAAATTGACTGCCAAAGTAAATTCACCAACATAATTAGATGCCTAGACATCAGCAAAAAATTACAAGCCATACTAAGAAACAAGCAGAGATGGCCCAGTCAAAGGAACAAATCAAAAATCCTGATAAGACACAGGATTTAAGACAACCAATCAATGATATTCACACAAATCTTCTAGATCAATTCAAGAAGATGAAGGAAAATACTACTAAAGAGATAAAGGATATTAAGAAGACACTGGGTGAACATAAAGAACAATTTGAAAGCATGCAAAAAAAAAGTAAAAGAGGAGAAAAAAGCAAGATGGTGGCAGAGTAAGGAGCGCCAAGAATCAGCTCATCCTACAGAGTACTTAGTAATCAGTCAGAGCTATGTAAATCACCTGATTCAGGGACCCAGGTGACCAGAAGAGCATCCTGAAACATCCTTGGAAGAAGAGGAGGAGACTGCCCCTCAGCAGTGAAGATTCATGAGTAGAGCACTCCAGTGACAGAAGTGAGTGCCCATTCCCCACTGGCATGACAAGAGGCATCAGGAGCTATTCCCTTGCTGGAGTTGGAAGCTCCATTTCCCAAAAACAGGGGAGGAAGAGATAGCCAGGCACCGACTTCAACTACTGATTAGTAAATTTGGATGGCTAAAGTCCAATCTTAAGTAGAGCAAAAATTCAAATCTGTCCAAGTCAGAAAGAGACTGGTAATCTCCATTTTAACTCCATCCTAGCATGAGTGGAAGCAGGATTGATTGAAAATAACAGTGATGGCAGGGACTGACTTCTTTCCACCCAGGTCTGATTGTTGCCCAGCCTGGGCTTCAGCCCCACCCCTGGCAGGGAGGAAGCTGGGGAAACCTGCACCAGCCTAGTTGCTTTCAGCTTTCACAGATGGAGATGTTGGGCACCAATATGGCTACATCCCCCCCCCATAGGACAGGAGGGGCAGTATGTACTCAGCCTTTCTGGGCAACTGAAGGTGCTTTCAACAACATGGACTAAATTTTTGGGCACTCCTGTGGCTCCATCCCACTCCTGACAAGGCAGGAGGAAGGAATGGTGCTTCCTCAGTCTCTCTGGGCAACTGCAGCTACTTTTGGTTTGCACGGACTAGATTTTTGGGCACACCAATGGCTTCATCCTCACCCTGAGAAGATAGGAGGAGGGACAATGTTCCTTTAGCCTCTCCAGGTAACTGCAGGCACTTTCAGCCCTCATAGACTAGATTGTTGGAAAACTTGTGGCTACATCCCCACTCCCAATAGGACAAGAGGAGGTGAATTGTTTCCTTGGCCTCTCTGGGCAACTGCAAGCACTTTTGGCCCACATGGACTAGATGTTGGGCACACCACCAGTGGGTCCATCCCACCCCTTACAGGACAGGAGGAGGGACAGTGCTCCCTCAACCTCTCCACGCAACAGCAGTCACTTTTGGCTTGCACAGACAAGATTTTTGTGTAAACTTGTGACTCCATTCCTGCCCCTGGCAGGGGAGGAAGAGGGCCAGTGCTTTGTCACTCTGGGCAACTGCAGTCAGTTTTGGCCCCCATGGCTTAGTTTCCTGCCCACACCTGTAGCTCCATCCCCACCCCAGGCAGGAGAGGAAGGGATATGGAGCTTCATTAGTCTTTATGAGCAACTGCAGACAGTTGTGACCTGCAGGGCTTGAATTACTTCACATGGCTGTGGCTCCATGCCTACCCCTGGCAGAAGACAAAGGTGGGAGAACCTTCATCACCAGGCAGCATTAGCCTCTATGGCTTACAATACCAACTGTGTCCTCAGCTCCTACTCTGCCAACAGAAAGGGGGGAAGGGCAAGAAACAGATGAAAAAGAGTAAAAAAAATTCAGATAGACTATACACAAGCCACTATATAGTTCCAAAATCATAGATGTTCAAACAAATCTCCTTAATAAATTCAATGAGATGGCTAAAGGTATTAAGGATATTAAGAAGACACTGTGAGAACACAAAGAAGAATTTGAAAGCATACATAGAAAAATAGCAGATCTTATGGGAGTGAAAGGCACAATACATGAAATTAAGAATACACTGGAGGCATATAATAGCATATTTGAAGAGGCAGAAGAAAGGATCAGTGAGCTTGAAGACAGAGCCTCCTAAAGCAAACACACAAAAGAACAGATAAAGGAAAGAATGGAAAAAATTGAAAAGGGTGCCAGGGAACTAAATGATGGGAAGTGATGTGCAAACATATGTATCATGGGAGTCCCAGAAAGAGAAGAGAAGGGAAAATGGGCAGAAATATTTGAGGAAAGAGTGGTAGAAAATTTCCCAACTATATTGAAGGGAATAGAAATCTGTGTCCAAAAAACACAATGTACTCCCATCTGAATAAATCTGAATAGACCCACACCAAGACACATATTAATTGGAATGTCAAATGCCAAAGATAGAGAGAGAATTCTTAGAGCAACAAGAGAATACAAGGGATGCCCATTAAGATTAAGTGCTGATTTCTCATTAGAAACCATGGAGGCAAGAAGAGAGCAGTGTGATATATAGAAGATACTGTAAGAAAAAACTGCCAGCTAAGAATCTTATATCTGTCAAAATTATCTCTCAAAAATGAAGGCAAATTTAAAATATTCACATTATGAAAGATTGTTTTGTAAGAACACAAGTTCTTTAATAAAAATATTTAAAAAGTAACAGCTTATGAGAAAGAATGACACAATAGATGAGATTAAAATTCATTAGAGGCATATGACTGCAGATTTGAATTGGTGGAGGACAGAATTAGTGAAATGGAGGATAGAGTATCTGAATTTGAAAATAAAGGTGAACAGAAGGAAAAGAAAATAATGGAAAAATGGAAAAGGTAATTGAATGACAACATGAAACACACAAATATATGCATAATAGCAGTCCCAGAAGAAGGGAACAGAAAAGGGGCAGAAAAAATATTTGATGAAATAATGGCTTCTCAACCCTTATGAAGGACATAAATGTCAATATCCAAGGACAATGCACCCAAAACAGAATAAATCTGAATAGACCTACTCCAAGACACCTACTATTCAGAATGACAAATGCTGGACATAAAGAGAAGATTCTGAAAGCAGCAAGAGAAAATCAATGCATCACATAAAAGAGAATCTCAATAAGATCAGGTGCAGACCTCTTTTCTGAAACCATGGAGATAAGAAGCCAGTGGTATGATATATTTAAGGATCTGAAAGAGAAAACATGTCATCCAAGAATTCTTTTTCTGGCAAAACTGTCCTTCAAAATTGAGGGTGAGTTTAAAATCTTCCCAAACAAAAACTGAGAGATTGCTACCAAAAGACTAGACTTACAAGAAATACTAAAGTGAGTGCTGCAGCCTGAAAGGAAAAGACAAAGGTGAGAGACTTGGGGAAGAGTGTAGTAATTAAGATTATTAGGGAGGGTAAATTAAAGGGTAAAAAGACAGACAAAAGTAATATAAGGCAACAGAAAGCTGAAAGATAAAATGGATGAAGTAAATAATGCCTTTACAGTAATAACATGAACATGAATGAACTGAAATCCCCAATCCAAAGACATATACTGACAGAATGGATAACATTTATAGACACCATCTATATGGTGCCTAGAAGAGACTTACCTTAGACACAAGGTCACAATCAAGTTGAAAGTGAAAGTTTGGAAAAAGATATTCCATGCAAATAGTAACCAAAAAAGATCTGAGGTAGTGATACTAATATAGAACAAAATAGATTCTAAATGCAAAAGTCATATAAGAGATGAAGGTCATTATATTTTAATAAAAGGGGAAATTCACCAAGAAGAAATACCAATCATAAATATTTATTCACCTAAACCGGGTGCCACAAAATTCATGAAACACAGACTAGTAAAACAGAAGAAGAAATAGATATCGCTACAATAAAACTTGGAGACTTCAATACACCATTCTCAGCATTGGATAGAACATCTGGATAGAGGATAAATAAGGAAATAGAAATTTGAATGATATGATAAATGAACTATACCTAAAAGATATTTATAGAGAATTACACCCCCAAACAGCAGGATATACATTCTTCTGAAGTGCTCATGGATCCTTCTCTAGGATAAGCCATATATTGTGTCACAAGACAGGTCTCAATAAATTTTAAAAGACAAATTATACACAATGTGTACTGTGGTAATAATGGAATGAAGTTGTAAATCAATAATGATGGAAAAAGGGAAAATTCAGAAACATTTGGAATTTAACACACTCTTAAATAATCAGTGGCTCAAAAAAAATTGCAGGAGAAATCAGTAAATATGTCCAGATGAATGAAAATGAGAAATATAACATATCAAAACCTGTGAGATACAGCCAAGGCAGTGCTAAGAGGAAATTTTATAGCACTCAATGGTTTGCATTAAAAAGAAGAAAAAGCTGAAATCAAAGAACTAACTGCACATCTGAAGGAACTAGAAAAAGAACAGCAAACTAAAACCAAAGCAAGCAGCAGGATAGGAATAACAAATATTAGAATAGAAATAAATTAAATTGAGAATAAAAAACAGAGCCAAAAGTTGTCTTTTTAAGATAAAAAAATTGACAAACATTAGCTAGACTAACAAAGAAAACAGAGAGAAGGTGTAAAAAGTAAAATCAGAAATGAGAGAGGAGATATTACTGCTGACCCACAGGAATAAAAGAGATCATAAGAGGCTACTATGAAAAACTGCATCAACAAACTAGATAACATAGATGAAATGGACACAGTTCTAGAAACACAGGAACAAACTAACCCCCAAAGAAACAGAAAACAATGAAAAAACAATCACAAGTAATGAGATTGAAACAGTTATAAACAAACTCCCAAAAATGAACACCCCAGGATGGGGTGGTTTCCCAGGTGAATTCTACCAATCATTCAAAGAAGATAAAAACCAATCTTGCTCAAACTCCTCCAAAAAATTAAACAGGTAGGAACACTACCAAACTCATTTATGAAGCTCAAAATCTTCCTAAAACCAAAGGCAAATAAAGATACTATGAAAAAAGGAAAATTTGAGACAAATTTCACTAGTGAATATAGAGACAGAAATCCTCAACAAAACACTTGCCAAATGAATCCAAAAGCCCATTAAAAATTATACACCATGATCAAGTGAGTTTTGTGCCAGGTATGTAAGGGTGGTTCAACACCAGAAATTCAATTGGTGTAATAAACTACATTAATAAATTGGAGGAGAAAATCACATGATCATCTCAATTGATGCAGGAAAATCATTTGACAAAATACAGCATGCTTCTTGATAAAAACTGTCTAAAAGATAGGAATAGAAATAAATGTTCTCAACTATGGTAAAGTGCTAATATGAAAACCCACAGCTAACATTGCATCAATGGT
Source organism: Chaetophractus vellerosus (assembly GCA_004027955.1). Lineage (NCBI taxonomy): Eukaryota > Metazoa > Chordata > Mammalia > Cingulata > Chlamyphoridae > Chaetophractus > Chaetophractus vellerosus. Next base: position 10,753 of record PVKH010035500.1, read on the forward strand.
GAAAGAATGAAAGCTTTCCCAGTGAGATCAGGAATAAGACAATGATGTCCACTGTCACCACTGTTATTCAATATTGGGCTAGGAGTTCTAGCTAAAGCAATTAGGCAAGAAAAAGACATAAAAGGAACTCAAATAGGAAAGGAGAAAGGTAGATTTCACGATTCACTGATGATATTATCCTACACATAGAAAATCCTGAAAATCCACAATGAAATTACTAGAACTAATAGATGAGTCCAGCAAAGTGGAGGAATATAAGATTGATATGCATAAATCAGTACTGTTTCTATATTACTGATGAGCAATCTTAGGAGGAAGTCAGAAAAAAATTCCACTTATACTAGCAACTAAAATATTAAAATATTTAGGAATAAACTTAGCCCAAAACATAAAAGATCTGTATTCAGGAAACTATAAAACATTGCTAAAGGAAACCAAAGAAGATCTAAATAAATGGAAGGGCATTCTGTGTTCATTGACTGGAAGACTAAATAGCATAAAGATTTGAATTATGCCCAAACTGATTTAAAGATTCAACACAATCCCAATAAAAATCTCAACAGCCTTTTTTTTTTTGAAGAAATGGCAAAGCTAATTATCACATTTATTTGGAAGGGTAATGGGCCCCAAATAGCCAAAAATTTCTTTAAAAAGAAGAATAAAGTTGGAGGACTCTCACTTCCTGACTTTAAAAACATTACTTAGCTACAGAGGTAAAAACAGCATGATACTGACATAAAAACAGCCAGATTAACCAATGGAACTGAATTGAGAACTGTGATGGCTAGGCTAATGTGTCAACTCGGCCAGGTAATTGTGCCCAGCTGTTGGGTCCAGCAAGCCTGGGGCTAATTGCATCTGCATCAATCAGCAAGATTGGATGAAGAATGGATGACGCTGTTATCCATTCAGTTGACTGCTTATAAAAGGGAACTGATTTCAACATTCGGAGAGAATTTCCCAGCTCGTGGT
>PVKH010035501.1:0-11723 GCA_004027955.1 Chaetophractus vellerosus
GCTCTTGCAGGACAACTTTGATGCTATATGAATTCTGCCATTTTGCTAGCACTGATATGGCTCTTGGGTCCACCACTCCATTAGAACTATTAACTCCATTCATATTAATTTTTGTTACAAATCTTACAAAGGGGGGTGCTTCTGGGTATTTAGGTCCACATTCTATTTTAAGGCTGTATATTCGGTTTTCATAAATTGTCTGAGCCCATGGTGGCTGCCATCTTGCGTTGCTGTCGCTCGAAGGCCGGCCGTAAGATAGTTCTGATAGTTGCTATTTTGTACTTCGAAAACACACAGAGATGGCCAGAATTAATTCCAAAGATTCTAGTGCTTTTTTTTTTCTTTACCTTCCTTTCTTTTTTCCCTTTAGGTATGTCTTATCTTCAAAAGGGACAGGAAATTGCAAAAAATTACGTTTTCCCAATTTTCCCACTAAAAAAGAAATAAATTCCTTGACTTCACACCCCTGTCCAGCACCAGATTCTCCTTTTCTCTGCATAAGCAGACTTTTTGTATCTAATGACATTTCTTTTTTTTTTTTTACCTCTCACAGACTTTGCAACCCATTTGTCTTAAACTGCTCTTGCCAAAGTTTTGTTCAACTTCCTTGTTGCTAAATCCCATGGGTACTTCTCTAGCCTCATTGTACTTAACTTCTCAGCAGTATTTGACACCACTACCACTGCTTTCATGAAACATTCTCTTCCTGGTCTTTGCTTTTGCTTTGCCTTTCTGGATTTTCTGCTACCTATCTAACTATTCAGTCTTTTCAGAGGACATCTCTTCTTCTACCCAGTCCTCAAATGTTCATATTTGTCAGAGATCTATCCAAGTCTTTCTTATCTTTCCACCTATACTCTACCCTTGGATGCCCTTATCCACAGTTAAAAACAAAAAACAAAAAACAGTTATATACTAATGATTCTTAAATGAATCGTCTCAAATCCAGATTTCCCTCCTGACCTTCAGAAATTATTTTTAGTAACTAAATACTAGATAACTCCACTAATATGTCCACAGATTTCTCACACTCAGCTTTCCCTCAAATCTATTTTCCCATCTATATTCCTCATTCCAACAAATCACACCAAGCCAGAGACCTGGCTATAACCCTTGTTTCTTCACTGTCTCCCTTCCCCACACCCAGTCAATGAACAAGTTATTGATGCTGGGTGGGATGTACTTTAAATCTATCATCCAGTTTTCTCCATCCTCACTGCACACTTCCCAAGACCAAGTCATCTCCCTAATGCTAATATAGTTACACATAACTCCAGACTTCATAAAACCAAGTACTCTTTCTAAAATGCAGATATGATCATGTCACCCACTTCCTAAAACCCTACAATGATTTTCTACTGCTATCAGGACAAAGTCAAAGTTCTTTAACATGGTTTAAAAACCCAGCATCTGGTCTCCTACTCCATCATCCAAATTACTCCATAATGAAAGCCTCTTAGTTCTTCCAACAAACCATGATCGCTCTTACCTCTAGATATTTTCACACAACGTTCCTGCTACTTGATACACGTTTACCAGATGTTTTCAGTGTTATCATGCTATCAGTGTTACTTGAGTAATATCTATGAATCCTTCAAACCTTAGTGTCTCAGATTAGATGTTTTAGTGTCCTAGGCTGCTGAAAGCAGATACAATAAAATGGGTTAGCTTTAAACAATGGGAATTTATGAGCTTACAGTTGAGGTTTTGAGAATGTCCAACTCAAGGTATCATTAAGGCAATGCTTTTTTCCTGAAGACATGCCGCCAGCAATCCTTGGGTCTTCTGCCATATGGCAAGGCACATGGCAACATCTGCTGGTCTCTTCCTTCTCTTCCGGGTTTCGTTACTTCAGCTCCTTGCTTCCGTGGTTTTTTCTCTCTCTATCTCTGAGTTTATCCCATTTATAAAAGACTCCAATAAGAGAATAAAGACCCATCCTGAAGTAGCCTCATCAAAAGATCCTACTTCCAATAGGTACCTACTAACAAAAATGGATTAACTTTAAGAACATGCATTTCCGGGGTACATACAGTTCCAAACCACACATCCTATGTTCTTTAAATCTGGATTATATCTTATGTTAGCCAGGGTTCTCTAGGGAAACAGAACCAACAGGAAAAAATAGATTATATATATATATATATATATATATATATAATAAGATTATTATAGGAATTGGCTCATGTAACTGTGGGGTTGGGCAAGTCCAAATGCTGTAGGGCAGGCTACAAGCTGGGGGCTCTGATGAAGGTTTTCAATTAATTCCCCAGAAGATGCTGGCTGGCTGAAGTAAAGATGGAAATTTTTCCTTTTGACAGCTGAAATCATCAGTTCTCACTTTAAGACCGTCAACGGATTGGATGAGTCTTCTCTCATGGTAGAAGGCAAACTCCTTTGTTGATTGTAGATGTTATCAGCCATAAATACAATCAATTTACTAATGATTTAAATCCACGAAATATCCTCACAGTAGCCATCAGTCCAGAGCTTGCTTAACCAAACAACTGGACACTATAAACTAGCCAAGTTGACATATGAACTTAACCATCACAGATCTGTTCCCATAGCACACTGTATACCCCTTATCACACTCTATTATAGTTGCCTATTTACTTGTTTCCATTCCCCTTTTAGATCACAAAGTGAGGGTTAAAACTGTATTTATTATATCTCCAAAGCCTAGAACATTGCCTAATACAAAGTAGCCACTAAATAAATGGTTGAATAGTTGAATGATGAACGAATGAATGAACCAACAAACCAATGAACCATCAGATTTAAAGTAATACCAGGGGGAGGACATTTTACAAATAGACTTCAACCATTCCCTCAAATAAGCCATTGCTTACAAAGGGGTAACTCATGTTACTTAAACCTAAAGAGAATGTCTATCTGAACCTTTGCTTTCTTCATTTCTCCCATTTACATGTAAAATTTCCAAACTAAAAGTTTAAACAGGCTTAATAGAGACTAAGCATGATGTTCAGTCTGTGTTCCCAAATCATCTGTAAACTTGACAGTATATATACATGGGGTAAAAAGAACCATTGACAAGGTTTTATTTGAACCAGAACTCTAAAGCATTAATTAAAGTTGAGCACACCTGCTCTGAACTTCAAAGTCAGAGATTTATGTGACCTTGTAAAGTCAAGGCTTTCTGACCTCTTGTAGGATTTATATTTCCTTTAAATAAGCATTTCCTCTTTGTAATGCAATATATTTTTATAGTTTATTTCAGTGACTAACCTGGCATAAATATGTTGTATAGTTCCTTTATTGCCTAGTCTTTACCCTTCTTATTCACTGCTTGTCAAATACTTAATTTAAGGTTTTGAGTGAAAATAAGCAGGCCTACCTATGAGATCTAAAATTTCTTGCTGTAAATTTAACTAATTACTGGAGTGATTAGAAAAAATATCCATGCATTCAGACTCTATGTTTAATCCAAGAGCATTTTAATACATTTACTAACAAACCTGGTCACTATTCGGAGGGTATCAGCTACCTTATAGTGATTTAATGAAAGCAGGATTTGCTAATTACAAATGCTTACACACTTGTGCAATCCTTTCAGGTAAGTCACAGTTTTTCAATCAAAGAAAAGCATTCTGACTTTGAGAAATGGATACTAATGCCTTTAGAAACAAGGGAGAGAGAGACAGACACAGACATAGAAAAAAGGAGGCTGCCATAATGATCCTGCCATGTGAGAGAAAGAATTCCAGTTTCATCCACAGCTGAGCTGCAAGGAGAGAAATCCCCTCTTCCCCCAGAGGCTCACAGAGTGGAGGCCCACAGAGAGATGAGCCATATGCCTAATAGCTTGCAGCTGAACTCAGGAAGAAAGCAGAGGGGAAGGCTGAGACCTCGGCAGAGATCAGCAATCATCTTGCTTCACCACCTGGCAGCTGAGAAAGCACATCTGATGGTGCCTGATTTGGACATTTCACAGCCTCAGAACCATAAGGTTTTACCCCAAATAATCCCGTTTCTAAGTGCCAACTCATTTCTGGGTACTTTACATGGCAGCCCTATGGCAAACTAAAACAACACCTTAATTTAGTCTTCCAATCCATAAACAAGGAATGTCCTTCCATATATTGTCCTTTACTGCTCACAACCATGTTTCAGTCATACTTCTCCAAGCACTCTCACAGAAAGCCTAATGATTTGGCCTCCAGCTCTGACAAGCTTTTTAAGAAGTTCCACATAGAAAAATCATATCCCAAGAAACCATCACTTTGATTCAATCACAGCTAAAGAAAGGGGATATTCAGGGGACAGTATCTTCCATCAGTGATGCATTACCAGACATTGAGAATACCCCAATGAGCATTGCTGTGACAGGGGAAATGGGCAGGAAAATCCAGTTTTATCAATGTCCTAAGAAAAGCTGGACATGAAGGAAAAGGTGTGGCCCCATCAGGGTGGTAGAGACAACTTGCAAGAGAGAATCATCCCAACACCTGATGTTTTCTAATGTGATTTTTATGGGACCTTCCTGGCATTGGGACCACTAACTTCCAAGCAAAAAAAGTATCTGAAGAAAATGAAATTTGGCAAATATGACTTCTTTATCATCATTTCTGCTACACACTTCAAAGAAAATAATGCACAATTGGCCATTGCAATAGAAAAACTGAGGGAAAAATTCTACTTTGTTTGCACCTTGATTTACAAAATGGGGGGGGAAAAAGTGTAAACCCAGCAGCTTCAATAAGGAGAGAATCCTGCAAAATATTTGAGACAACTGTCAGGAAAACCTGCATAAAGCCAATGTGAGGGAGCCTCAAGCCTTCTTAGTCTCCAGCATTGATGTGTCTGACTATGATTTTCCAAAACTGGAGACCACCCTTCTAGAGGAGCTCCCAGCTCACAAGTGCTACATCTTCATGCTCTCCCTACCCAGAGTTACTTAGGCCGCTATTGACAGGAAGGAGTCCCTGAAGCAGAAGGTCTGGCTGGAGGCTCTAAAGCCTAGAGCCTCAGCCACTATCCCATTCATGGTCTTCATTAGTGACAATGATATGGAGATGCTGGGAGAGACCTTAAGCCTCTATAGGTCTTTCTTTGGGCTGGATGATGTATCCCTGGAAATCATGGCAAAGGATTTAGACATATCAGTGGAACAACTCAAGGCATTCATTTAGTCTCCACATTTGCTGTCTGAAGAATGAAGATGAGTCCTTAGGGAAAAAGCTGTTGAAATGTATTGAGAAAGTTTGCTCAGTCACTGAGGGACCCATTGCCACTGGTTTTTACTTTAGAAAGACCTTCTATTTGCAATATCACTTCCTTGATACAGTAGCAAGTGATGCTAAGGCTCTCCTTAAAAAAGAAGAGTTTTTCACATCAAAGGTGGACTCCATACAGGTCTAACAACTCCACAAAATGGGAAAAATGAGGCACCCATATCTCAACATTTCCTCAGTGTTGGCATGGCCTTGGAAGCTGGACTGATGGAAAAGAATTCCACTAAACATTACTGGATCAGAGCCCACTTCAGTGACTTTCACTTGACAAAATGGGCCATCAGTAATAAAGACTCACTTAGACCAGATCTCCCAGAGAAATAAGAGGAAGGGAATCTAAAATTCTATCCTGAGAAGTGAGAACATCTCAGAGTGACACAGCTACACTGTGCCCAGAACTGGTCTTACTGCTATTATAATAATGAAAAAATTGCTGTGCTCAATATCTGGCATCCAGTAGGTGCTCAATAAATGTTTGATGTGTGAAAAAAAATTTTTTTTAAAGAAAATAAACAAGGACACTGTTTTGGTCAGCCACAGGCATGCCTTTTGAAATACACCAAAGATTGGTAGGTCTTTATAAAGGGTATTTATTTGGGGTAGACGCTTACAGTTACCAGGCCACAAAGCATAAGTTTCTTCTCCTACCAAAGTCCACGTGTTGGAGCAAGATGGCTGCCGACGTCTCCAGGGTTCAGGCTTCTGGGTTCCTCTGTTCCCAGGGCTGCGTTTCTCTCCGGGCTTAGCTTCTGCTTCTTCCACAAGTTCAGCTGTAGACCATGAGGTTCTCTATGCGTTGCGTCTCTCCACAAGGCAGCTGTAGACTATCGGGCGAACAGCTCACTCCAACATCAGAACTGCTTCTCCAATCTGCTTCTCTAAATCTCTGCAACTCAGATCTGCTGCCTGGCCTTTATACTTGAGACCACACCCACCGAGGGGCAGGGCCCAGTTAATGCCCTTATCATAACTTAATCATGCCCAGATGAACAGATTAGTTTATAAGAATAATCCAATTTATATTTTTGTAATTCATAATTAAATAAAACTCTGAAACCATTACAGATACTATGAGGCTCACAACATACAAAGTCAGTTACCTTGGATAGGTTCATTCCCAGTGCTGTGAGTGTTACCAAACCAGCACAACAGACCAAAGCACTGGAGCTGGAGAGGCCAGAACTTGGTGGTATGTTTCCATCTACCAGGCAATTCATTCCAGTCAGGTTACTAAGACCAAAGTGTTCCTAAGAATAAAGGCAAAAAAAGCACTAGTAACTTCAGTGTTGGATTCAGGGAGTAGTAGAAACGTTCTTTCATTCCCATATCAATAGACTTATTATACTATTTATAGAAACTATTTGTGCAATTCAATTTAGTTGAGACTATACAAGACATTTTATTTAATGGCCCTTGGCCACAGGATAAGGTAACGTAAGAATACCTTTTACCTCTTCAACAAAAAGCTACTGACCTATTTCCTAAACTTGCTTTGAAAGTTCTTTTGATTGAATATCAATTGATTTGAGCAAATATGGAAGAAAATATAAAAGAATTATAATTCAGTTTCTCAAGTAGCAAGACAAGAAATACACAATTATTAGCAATGCAGTTTAAATCTCTATGTAGCACAACTCCAATACTCTGTTATTATTAAAACCTAAAACTAATAGTGGCTTATTTCCATGGACTGTCTTCCTTCAGAAGATTCTCTGAAGAAATGAGAGCCAAACTTTCTCAGTTCTGTTTTACTTATGGAAAAACCTAGGCACCAAGAAATTAAGAGACTTTCTCAAGATCATACTTCAAATAAATAGGGAGCTGAGAGTAGAGCCCTGGTCTCTGATTCCTGGTTAAGAACTTCTCCACTGCAGTTAAACCTGAGCCAGCATACTGTCCCTGTGATTTAATGTAAGTCAGCTATATGAGGAAATCCAGATTTTTACTAGAGCTTATAGATACAATTTAGGCATTTGGTAACTTTCAAGAATACCAAATGAGAATGGAGATACTAAGTGAAGCTGGGAAACTCTATTACTACTACAAAGAGGAAGGCCCAAAGAATCAGACTCTGATTAAAGATGGAAAGCGCTACTTTACTTAAGATGATATCATATTATAACCTTTATGGTTTAGGATTAAAAATAAATCCAAGGCTACCTCGTCCTCAAGAAAAAGTATCATGTTTACAAATTACTCAAAAGATTCAAGACCAAAGTGTGAAATACTATTATATTACATAATTATATTTTTCATCATACATATTATTATTCTAGGGAGAAGTTTCAATAAGCTAACTAAAATAACTAAAGTAACAACAAAACTCTGCAAATGAGAGATTAGCTTTTTTACCTTTTTTTTTTCTGTCCTTTCCTCCTAGCTGGCAAAACTCTCATAGCTCGAAAGAAGAGATTGAGTTATATGTTCTTTTCTTGACTTCAAGTCATTTAAAAATTTTCTTTCCAGAAATACAAACAAATTATAAACTGAAACACTGCTGCTGCCAATGCCTTTTCATGCAGAACACTGAGCAGCTTGTTTTTTTTTAAAAAAATGCTTGGATACTATATATTTAACCATAAACTGATCCACAGAGTATCTTGAATGTGAATCATACTTACAATCTCATTGTGCAATGTTTAGATTAAAATGTATAACCAATTCAAAAACATAAATGGGTTTTGCCAAATCCTGTAATAGCTCTATCCCAAAAGAAAAACATGTTCAATTTAATATAAACAGGTTATCCTCTGGAATTTTCTACTATTTGAATTTGAAGGTTTCCAAACAGGCTAACATTTAAATTTCTTTTTAGTCCTAAGGTTCATTGTACAAACCTGCTTTTGCTTATAAGTCCAAAGGAGATGACTTTAAGAGCTACAATGCTCAAAAATAACATAAAGTAACATGCATTATTTAGATCACTTTACCCATATTGTTTATAAAGAGACATGTTGTTTTAAGGATGATCAATTGTATTTGCCAGGCAAATGTCTCCAAATACTGTAATTTCCACTAATGCATATGACAAGCCAGATTATTTGAAGATTTAAAACCTGCCAATAACTTTTCCCATAAGTTACTACCATGTGTGTGAAAAGGAAAAAAAATCACAAAAGAAAGAAAGAAATGAATATGGGAACTCTAAACCAGAAGTACATGGTTAGAGAACAGAACCACTCATCAGAAATGGACTTGGGGATTTCTGCATATATCACTGAGCCCTAGGCTACTTAGAACAAAATTTCAGATAGGCCCACCAGCCAGTAGGGAACATAACTCACTAAAATATGGGGTTTTTGTTTTGTTGGCTCACAAAGTAAAAGTCACCTCTTACTGTCCTTTACTTATAATTCCACAAGAGCTACCACATCTAAAAGAATTATTGAAATATAAAAGTGGCTTTAAAAACAGCAAATAATTTTCTTTCTGTCCTTCATACTTTGTGAATTATGAGAGAAAGTGGAAATATTTCATTTTCTTGTTCTGATAATATGATATTACAAAACTTTAAGGTCGTTATTCAATGTTTCTAGAAAAATACTTACACTAATAAATTTCACTATCATTTTTAAAATAAAATCCCAACTGAAACAGTCATCATAATAATAATAGTTACCATTTATTGAATGCTTACTATGTATCAGGAACTGTGTAATTCTTGCAACAACTCTTTTGGGGAGTAGCACTACCACCATTTTACAGATAACAAATATGAGATTGAATAGGTTAAATTAACACAGCTGGGCAGAGCCCAAATTCAAACCTGGACTCTCTGAAATTAAATCCTATCACAGTATAATCTTATATATCCCAGAACAATATGTAAATAATAAAAGACAAATATATCCTTTGAATGAAAATGTGAGCAAAGATTAAAAAAACAAATAGATGTTTGTCAGATGCACCTGACTTATGAACCGCCAGCTAAATAAAAGACCACTACTGCCCCTTAGGAACACCAACCAGAAACACTCAGACCTTTTTCATCCCCTAAGACATATAAATTAGTAAAATAGGCCAGAAATATCAATTAGTATTGAAAGAAGGATGGTAAATAAAATAAATTTGACATAAACCACACTGTAATTTCAGCACTAGTAGGTGCCTTATAAACCAATTTACCTGAATTCCTTTAAATCCACATAGGAAATAATTGTGCCAGAGATGCTTGGTTTTGTCAATGTGAATGTTGTTAGCACTAGTACTGAAGTCTCTGCAAAAACAAAAGACATCATTTATTTAAGTCTGTAGGCCCTGTCCTGCAAAATCAGTGGCTAACTGCTGCCATCTTGTGCTAAGATGATGATACTGACATCTTCTTTTCCATTGACTTTCAACAATATACTTCACAGTCTACCCCAAACAAAGAACATTTTCAGGTGTTAAAAGTTATGATAAAAAGTTGTAGTGACCTTAATGATAAAACTAGCTCCAACTGACCCTTTTTATTTCCTGAAACAAAGAGCAACCAATATATTTTAACATAATCTACCACCATTTTTCTTTCATGTTGGTCTTTGTTAAGCTCGTATAAATCAAAAGGCTCCTTATCCTCTGGGCCTGCTGTTTGGCACACTCCTAACTATAATAGGAGTATACAAATTTATCTTTCCCCATACTCTCTGCCACCCATCCAATTTTACCATCTTCATTGTTTAAGACAAAAGAAGGAACTAAATAATTATTCTAATGGATTATAATCAATGGGCTCTATACTTATAAAAATTAATGAATAAATAGCTAAATGGAGGAAAAGGGAAAGCACTTCTTTATGGTAGAATGCCAGCTAAAAGATGTAGAAGAAATGATAGAAATTGAAAATCATTATTTAGTAAACTCCACAATAATAACTGTTTCAAGAAAGAATCATCATGGATGTTAAAATGGCTGGTATAAGGTTGATGAGAAAGATAATACTTACATAGATTCAAAGGATTTCACCACAAGATACTTATTACTTGTTAATGGAAAAATTAGTAATGTTATGGTAAAGAAATGTGATAGTTACCACCTAACCAAATGACCAAAGTTAACATCATCAATAAAGGGACATCACATGCCTCCTGATATGAGGCACTGAGGACACATCACTTCTGCACTATTGTTAAAAGGAAATAACCTGAATCTAATCATGATGGAACATTAGATAAACCCTAATTAAGGAATATTCTACAAAAGAATAGACAAGTAATCTTCAAAAGTTCTGTGGTCGTGAAAAACAAACAAATACTGAAGAGCTGTGCCAGATTAAAGGAGACATAACAACTAAATAAAATCTAGATTGGATTCTGGATCAGAAAATTTACATTAATGGAGCAACTAGCAAAATTTGAATAAGTACCATAGCAATGTTAATTTCCTGATTTTAATCACTGTTCTGTGGTCAGGCCCAACAAGGGGGTGGGGACTCAACCAGAGCCGCCTCACTGATGTAGACCAATAAAAAGCCCTTCAGCAATCTTAACAGGTAATTTAATCAAAGGCCCCTCAGCTAAATTTAATGCCATCAAAGGATATCACACCCAGAGGAATAGACTATTTTATAAACATCATCTTTCTCTTTCGGGGATTCATAAAATAATTTCAAACTGCCACATGGTCATTTGGATAGAGAGGAAAAGGTTTCCTGAAGGTTTAGAGATACACAGTCTGACTCAAGTTCACAAGCTCTTTAACTATCAGCCATAGAATTTAAAATACATTGCTCACTATCAACAAGGGTTCACTATATTTGGAAAATAGATATGCTGTTAGCAAAACTGACTGAGTGCTATTCCAGCTCTAAGCACAGATCTTGAAAATCACCACAAAGAAAAGAAAACCAAGACAAGGGGTGAGTGAGGGGTAGGGTGGTATATCTGAAAAAGTAGAAGTGGAAATCTGCACAGATGTAGTTAACTTGATGAGAAATATGAAGGAATAAACTGCAAAGTGCCAGCTCCTACAGAACTAGAAGAACTGCTCAAGAATGTCATAAAAAAAAATGCCCTTTGATATGTTCTTTGCTCTTTCCAGCATCCCTATCTTGCCCATCTGCCTAGCCTTCCTGAGGTTCAAAATCAGGCATTCACTTTCCTGTCAACCCTCAATCCTGCATGACATCATCCATTTGCTTTCTCCACTACTACTCCTATATTATAGAATGTTACAAAAAAAGCTGAAAATGAGCAGATATGACTTACTACATTGCTACCTTCTACTTACACATTTTGTTCATTCATTAACTTGTTTTTCCAACAAATAGCTGCCCAATTTCTACCCTGTGCCTGTGTCAGGCACTGGGCTAGACCAATTAAAATAAAATGCTTTCAAAAAATATGAATTAGAGATAAATTTGACAAAAGATTTGTAAGACTTTGTGACGGTTTGAAGGTCTTTTATAAATCCCCAAAAGAAAAAGATTTTGTTTTTTAACTAATCCATTCCGGTGGGTGTGAGACCCTTTTTTTTTTTTTTTTAAGGCTC
>PVKH010035503.1:0-11723 GCA_004027955.1 Chaetophractus vellerosus
TCCCCCCATTGTTTGTGCTTGCTGTCTGCTCTCTGTGTTTGTTTGTTGTATGCTGTTTCTGCTCATCATCTTTTTAGGAGGCACCGAGAACCGAACCTGGGACCTCCCATGTGGGAAGGAGAGCCCAATCACTTGAGCCACATGTGCTCCCTGCTTGTTGTGTCTCTCATTGTGTTTCCTCATTGTGTCTCCTCATTGCTTCATCTCATTGAGTCATCTTGTTGCGTCAGCTTGCCATGCCAGCCCATTGCGTCAGCTGAACTTGGGACCTCCCATGTGGTAGGGAGAGCGCCCAACTGCTTGAGCCACATCCACTTCCCCCAATGCTGTTGTTTTGGCCCTATTTATGGATTTAATTTAACTGAGATATTCTGCTGTGCTATTTACAAAGATCACTCAGTCAGGAAACTTTAAAGATGACATAGTCAGGAAAAAGACAAATATGGGAAAAATATGTTTCCTGAGTCAATGCCCATGGCAGTGAAGCTATCCTTTACATCATTCCCTTCTCCCCATCAATGAACTTGAATGTGGTCTTTTCTCCTTGTATTGATGAAGAAACTGAGTTCCTGAGAGATTAGGATTGGTATTTTGTTCATTCCTTCCTTATTTCATTCTGAGAATATTTACTGAATGCCTATTATGTCAGACACTGTTCTGGATACTAGGAATGGAATATAGCAGTAAATAAATTATACGCCCCCCCCCGAATGCACTAATAAATTATTGTTTGAATGTGTCTTTCCTTGATTACTAATGAGTTTAAACATTTTTATTCACTTGTTTGTCATCGTTAATACTTCTGTGAATTCTAGTTCTCAATTTATAACACAGCCAGATGATTTTGCTTAATGAAACTTTGGTTAATGAATTTTAGGTAATACTCACTTTTCTGACTCATACCAACAACCCTGAAACACAGGCATTATTAGCTTCATTTTATGGAAAACTAGGGCTCAGGAAATTTTTGTAACCTGCATAGACATAGTCATACATGATAAATGTGATAAGTGTTAGAGTTGGAATGAATATTGTAAATCATGATTTCTTATCAATACTATTTTATCATATATTTAAATACAATCTATTACAGCACATTTAAAAATGTTACAAAACAAATATTAAAGTCAATCTTTGGCCTCAGCACAAAGCACTTCGTTTACTTATTAAACACATGAATTTATAAGAATGAGTGGGCTCTGGGCATGTGATTATATTTGTGACCCATTTGCATTATGTTTCCCAAAGAGGTAAGACTTTTATCTACCATGTATTTTCTTTCACAACTACAAGAAGAGGCCATCACTGGCGAAAGGTATATGTCAGTCATATGAACAAATAGCCATTTGGTGAAAAACCAGTGTGCCTGGTAATAATTACATTTTTATAAAAACATAGATTAAAAAGACTAGAAGGATACATGTTGTTGCAACAAAATATATTTAGCACTATATATAAAATATATGTTACAGGTAATTTCCATCCCTCTTCTTTATCTATATTTTCCAAAATGAAACTTTCCAAAGTTTTGATATTCTTTTTTTCTTTAAAATTTTTTTTTGGTGTACTACCTTTTGATATGAAAAATACAATCAAAGTTATTAAAAATTAAAAGTAAAAACCCATGCATTTGTTGCCATCTCTAAACTTCTGGTCTTATAAAAAAGAAGAAAAGTATAGACATTAAAAAAAAAAGCTTTGGATGGATATTTCTTATATAATTAAGGCTATGTTGCCAAAGGAGGCTGTCAGGTTATATGACGTTTCATATAACTCATAACTGAATTTAAGATTTAAACAACAACTCAAACAATGCTTCTGGATTCAAAAAAACACTCTGGTAAGTTTTTAGATATTAAGTAAAACAAATGTCTATTTTCCAATATAAAGGCTAATTACTGACCATCTAGAACTCTTGGTTGTCACTGGTAGGCTTGGCACTATACCTGAGGGACAAAATTTCCTTGAAAATGGGATTTAGATTCTTTCAACTTATAAAAGAGTTTCTGACTACTTTTGACTAGATTAAAACTCTGAAAGGAACTTTAAGAAAGTATATCACAATTTAACTTTAAGGTCTTTATTTTTAAGAAATTATATAGATAAAAACCGGTGTAACATAAAAAAGTGTTGACTAGGTAACCTATCTATAACACTGACAGCTACTTATAATAGGTGAAATTTATCAAGCACTTATGGTTGCTTTCCTCTATTTTATATATATGATTTCATTTAATTCTAACAATACTCTGTGAGGTAAATATCATTATCATGATTTTAAAGGGAGGAAAACTCTAACATCTACTCCTTAGCAGTCAACGGAACACACAACAGTACACATACAGGGTGATCATTATTTTGAAAAAGCACAAAATAAGCTTCAAATAAAATTTTAAATATTGAAAGTTTGCACTATGTTGTTCTCAGCAAATTAGAGCCTGCTAAAATTTACAAAGCATTATAAGTAAAAGGATTTAATATATCACAAATATCCTATGTTGGTATAATTTGATAATACACATTGTATGCTTTGCTCATAAAGTACACTTTAAGACTGTGTGAAAAAAAAAGTTTGTGTAACTTTAGTACCTAATACTCATTTTAGATTACTCTGGATTCGCATGGTCAAAGGTATAAAAGACTTTAATTTTTATTATGTTAATTGAACTGCTCTTTTTAAATTCACTTACCAAATGTATTAAAAAATAAACTTTTAGTATATCTTTGGTATTATTTTACTAGTATCAATACTATTTTTTAAACAAATGGTTTACTTCAAAAGATAAACCTGGCACTTGAAAGGAGGAAGGTTACCTTGATACCAGAGCTCAGAGCTGCTGAGTAACACTGTCCCATGAATCCAATGTCCCATCACTGAACAGAGTTTTACTGTCTCATGTTTTCCCAATCCACTCATTTGAGGCTGAACTTTCCTTGTACTTTTACCCACTTGTTTGGGAGTTCTGCCAAAGCCCAGATAGAAGGATGCTTCAGAGCAAATGTGGGGTTTGCCTCACTGAGTCCTGCTTTGTAAGGCATGGACTCTGACAGGGGACATGACAATATACCCTGTGTCGACCCTCAAGGCTGGGCATGGACTCCAGTCCTGTTCTGCTGTGACCCATGAGGGCAACGCTAACTTTCAGGGGTGAGGTTCCCTGACACTCTCAAGGAACATCATCACTTAGCACACTACACTTTAAGGAACAGGTCCACAAATTAAATGTTTTTCCTTATAAGAATCAATGAAATACACAAAACTACTAACTTACGCTTCTCAAAGAGAATGCCATATTTCATTAAATCTAAGATGCTACCAGGTCACTGCAATACACATCCAGGTTTTAGAAATAGTCAAATACAAAAAAAAAAATGTACGTCTTAGAAACACTGAAATATGGATAGCTATTTTCATGTTGGGAGGTAGGAAAACGTTTCAGGTATACTGTGTTTAGACTCTCCTGGATGCACCCCTGGATTTTACGTCTTCTCTCTCTTTACAGATCCATCTAATTTTTCTGTTCACCGAATACAGATTTGCTGAATGGTCTTTAAATATATATACATAAAAAGTCTCAGAACTTTGATGAACACACATGGAGAGCTGCCAGTCCAAAGTTCTTGAAATAAAAAAGCAAATAGGAGAAAGACTGATTGCTAAGCACATCTAGGTTAAAACATGCATTTCTTGATAATGTTATTGAACATTTGTTCTGGAAAATTCAGTAAAGAGTATTACGGGGTAAAATCTCTAGACATAATTTGGTGACTAGGCCCCCAGGTTCCTCTGTGTACTAGTGGTCCAAGGAGTAGTTAGAAAGCTGGCAGAAACAGTGTCAATTAAACTCCAGTCATTCTCTTCCCTCAAGAAAAGCTTTCATGCTTAGCAGTACTACTGGAGAACACAGATTTGGTACTTGCAGCCTTCCTGTTCTCACTGGAAAGCTGGAGTCAGTGTCTGGAGCACCACCATGCCAGCCCCCGCCTAATGATCACATCAGACTGTGCAGGCTTAAACTGCCTTGTACAATTTCCTTCCCTCCTCCCTTCTCTATTTTTTTTTTTTTATTGTTCTGTTGTTATGGGTAGTGACAGTTTCTGGTTTCTTTCGTTTATCAACGGTTTCCTTTACCACAACCTCTATTCCTCCTGCTGGAAGCCTGGCACGATTGGAAGCTAGAAGAAAAACCACAACTGAATAGCCTGGCGCTTACTTTAACAGTCATTTCCAACCACAGATTAATACTGTGACTGGATTTGACTAACGGCTCTCAATCAGCCCAACTGTCATCACTTGAGAACATGCTACCCAGTGAAAGCCAAAAGGGAAAATATAAGCAAATCCAAACCATGGCATAGTTTTACTGACTGCTCATCTTTTCAATCTAAAGGTATGTCACCGAATAGCCTCTTCTTGACTCTCCTTAATAATCTGCATAATATATGGATCAGGAGATAAAACATGCATCTGCCCCGACCACATGGAGGCTTGGGCAGCTGTTAAGGACTGCCACAGGTACAAGGTAGTACAAGATGGCAAACCACTCAGCTGCCTGTGGAGTGCGTGAGTATCCTGCACCTCGCCTCGTCCACCTCTGGAGACTGCATTAGATGCTGGGGTTTGAGTGTGGAATCCGCAATCAAGTTCCAAAGGGAAGGAGGCCCTCTTGGAGATTCTGTGCTCAGTGGTGCTCAGTGCTGGCTTACTACAAATGGGAACCAGGTTTATACTTAACCTTGACACTAGCAGGCTCCAGGCCTAGAGAGGTTGACAGGGTTTTCCAAAAGGTACAAAAAGAGGATAGTATGGTAAATGATATGGTATATGACTGGCTCAACTAAAATTAGATTCTATCCCAACTTATAGCTTTTAGCATTAACAAAAACTCCTTTACGTGAGAATGAAGACCTTGATGAACTGTTAGTTATCCCCAGGTTGTGGTCCTGACAGTGTCTAACCTACACATAGAGAGGAGGACATGATGGCTATTATTTACTTACTGAGGACTATCAGGTCCTATCCTAGATGTTTCACACACATTAATCCCAGGTTTCCTCCTTTATGTGCTGGGGAATATTTAAATACAAATAAATAGGATAATGATATATTTTTATATGAGAAAAGTAGGTTACAGAAAACTATGATACCATTTTTGTAAGAAAAGTAAAATGTAGGCATAGGAAAAACAGTAGAAAGATACCCATTTAAAACATTAATAATGGACATCACTTGGTTGCTCGCTTATGGCTTTTCCTTTCTTCTGCTTTCTCTTTTTAATAAGTATCTTGTGGAGAGATATTTTGAGACTATATAATTATTCTGATCCTTATCAAACTTTCACTCACTAGTTTTAGTGTCTATTAATGACCTAATTCCATCATTCCTTCTATATTAGTTGACATACTATTGTAAAAAAAAGTTTTCTCTCCTATTTATCTATTTACTATAGACTCAGATTTTTTAAAAGATTTATTTTTTATTTATTATATATCCCCCCTTCTGCTTGTTCTTGCTGTGTTCATTTTTGAGTTCTTCTGTGTCTGCTTGTCTCCCCCCGCTGTGGCGACCCGCCGAGTCAGCTCACCATGTGGCGGCCTGCCTGCTCGCGGCGGCTTGCCCTGCCTGCGGCAGCTTGCCTTCTCAAGGCGGTCTGCCTGCTCGAGGAGGCCCCGGGAACTGAACCCGGAAACCGAACCCGGAGCCTCCCATGTAGTAAACCGGAGCCCTACCAATTGAGCTATAGCCGGTTCCCATAGACTCAAATTTTTATATTCAATGGGTTATAACCCCTTACTATCATTATTTTGATGCTCAAATTGCTTCAAATTTGTCCAGTGGGAGCCCTTTCAAGTTAAATTCTGTGTCCTTTGATGTTTCCTTTTTTAAAAGCATTTCCTTATCTTCTGGTACAACAAGATACTCCAGGCTTATCTTGTTACTCTTTACTTACATATTTTAAATATTCTACAATAACCATGTATTACTTTTGTTAAATGAACACAATATTATACTGTTTAAAAAACATTCTATCAAAAGTAGGATTATTTAAAAAGTCCAGATTACTGACTCTACAAGATTCAGAAATATCAAAACAAATGAAGCTCTTCTTTGAGTTCTAATTGAGATTAGGGAATTGGGGCTACCTTACAAACCAACACAAAAGTCAAGTATGTCCAGTAAGATCAATAAATGTATAAGTCATTGCTCTTTTCTTGATTGAAACCAGTGAGTCAGCCACACAGCCCAAGATATAAAAAACGGTTGAAAGTACATTCTGTTCAATTAATATCTTAATAATCAAATGTCTCCTGGTATCTCCCTCAGAAAACTTGCATAGATGAATGGTGAGACACAGTCATTTTCATCTGTGATTGAGTTTCTTCCTGCTGACTAGTTGGAGTTTCCCTATGAGCTGGTGTGAGTTACTTCTTCCTGTGGCTCAGATCAGGACTGTCTATGAGGGCCAGCACACAGAGGGGATAGCACGCTGTATTCTGTGAACTACTATGGAAAGCAAAGGAGACCCAGGCAGGAGTCCCCAACTTCTTCCTATTGAGGGGTTAGCAGACCCCTTCCCCAGAGTGCCCTGCCAGGTTTCTCTAATCTTATCAGATGGGATTACTGCAGCTCACTTTTATGCTCAGTCTTTTGCTAGACTCCAGGACCAGTTCTAGCCTTTGTGGTGGCTGTGGTGGGGTAGAGGGGAAGAGACATAAGGGCCCTATGACTATTAGTCATTACTTCAGTATTGAGTCATTTGGCCATGCTGCCCAGTCTGCTGTGACCTAAGTTCATGCTTTGTACCCTAGGCTTGAAGTTCTGCCTAGAATCCCAGTACTGCAGGTCTAAGGCTTTCTGACTCTGAATTCTCATGTTTGATGTTACCAATGACAATGACCTAGGACTTGGATCCCTACCAAACACCTGGCCCCCTCCTGCTTACAAGAGTGGATGCAAAGGGATTGAGAGCCAGTGTGGACTTTGGACTACTCTGCTCTGTAACCTGTATTTGAAATGCCTCGTGTTCATTTCTAAATGAAGTGACCTCTGGATCACATTCAATGAATGAATGTCTGCTATATGCCATGTGGGGTGAACTGAAAAGACAATTCACAAGAAGGAAAAAACTACTGAAGGTACTCACTCAAAGAAAGAAAAGAAAGGAAAGAAAAGAAAGGAAAGAAAGGAAAGAAAGGAAGGAAAGAAAGGAAGAAAGGAAGAAAGGAAGAAAGGAAGAAAGGAAAAAAGGAAGAAAGAAAAAGAAAGAAAGAGGGAGGGAGGAAGAAAGAAGGAGGCTAACTCTGCTGGAAACCTATTAGAAAGGATAATGTCTTCCAGATGAACCAAGTCTAATGAAAACATGGAGAAATGACAGACTGTTACCTCTGTTCAGAGCAAGAACACAGAGTAAGCAGGGCAAAGGCTTGGGACAGGTGATGCAATGATGAGATGACACATAGATCACCAAGAAAACCATATTCAAATTGCAATGGGTAGAGCAAATTCAATTAAGGAGAGATTAGGAGAGACATAAAATCTAATAGAGGAGATAAAAAGAAGCTACCCTTCTCCTATTTCAGAAAAATGATATATACTAAGGTACTTTAACAATATGAACTACAATAACAGTGGCTAAGTTTTATTGAGCTGAGCATGTACAGTGCAAAAGACAAAGCTAAGTGCTTTACATGCATTGTCTCATTTAACCTCAGATCAACACCATGTGGGATGTATTAATAACCTTATTTTACAGTTGAGGAAAATGAGGTTGAGCAATGGTTAATAATGAGTCACCATCAACCAGCTGAGAAGGGGTGGAGACAGAACTAGATACTCCACAGTGGGTTCTCTCAACCACTTTTCTGCACTGTGTCCTTCAGATATGACTGTGGAACTTTCAGTGGACTTGATACTCAGACTGAGCAAAAGTTCAATTTTTTTTAAAGAAAAATTAATCAACGGAAATAACACTGTTAAGTTTGATGTTGAGACCTACATCAAGGGTTCCTTAGTTGATTCTAAGAGAAGAAAGATGTGATCATGAGGAGCCCACAAGTTTGCTAAGAACATGCAACAAGTCTACCATATAGTACTTCAGTACTGCATTCATTAATTCAGCAAATCTGGGGGGTTTGAGGTGTGCTCTTCCTTGAGCTAAGTTCAGGGAACACAGAAATGATAGATAAGGCTGGCATGGTCTCTGCTCTTTTGGAGTTTACAGTTTAGGGAAAAAGAAAAGCAGTAAGTGATAAGTGCTCTTACCACTTGCTCTGGTGCAGAAGAATAGAGTGATCAGGAAAGGCCTCTCTAAGGAGGTGACATTTAACCTAAAGGATGAAACAGAGAAGGCAGGGCTGATAGAGTCTATTCACTTTTCATTCATCTTTGGTAGTAGCTGAAACTTTTGAGCACTTTTCAAGGCTGCTTTACAACTTGGGTTCTCTTAAGCAGGTCAACCACTAATTTACAATGTACCATGTGCTTTATCACTAATGCTTTCCTTCAGCCTGTTCAAAACATTACAAATACGATGCAAATGAGATCTTACTGTTCAGTCTAAGGCTGTCCTCCTTTTTCTAAAATACAGAAAATCACTTCAGCATCAGGGATAAGAGGAAAGGTCTATATGTTTCTACAGAGTTCATCCAAGTGTACTAATTGTTTCTTCCTGGTGGAATTTTGGTATCAACTTTAGGAAAGATGATGAAAGAAAACTTGCTATTCATACAATCCCTTAGTGGGAGAGTGGGAGGCAAAAGCAGTGAATTGTTTCCAATTTTTTTTTTCTATCAATGCTGTCTGTACAGTGCTCAGATGAAGCACTCAATTCTAAACCAAAGGGCTGTGCTCGCTTTGGCAGCACATATATTAAAATTGGAACGATACAGACAAGATTAGCATAGCTCCCGCGCAAGGATGACACGCAAATTTATGAAGCGTTCCATATTTTAAAATAAATAAATAAATAAATAAATAAATAAATAAATAAATAAATAAATAAACCAAAGGGCTTTCTGAACTAGCCCTGTTGAGTCCTGACCCATCCTCTTCATGATTCCAAAAACGGTAATTTTATTATTTCACAAGTAAAGATTCTGGAGGGTTGGCTAAAGGCAACTGCACAGAAGACCTGGAGTCTTTCATTGCTACAATCTGACTGCATTTTCTCTGAGAGAACGGAAACTCCCTAAGCATATGTGGGGTTGAGACCAGACACCATTTACAGCTAGGAAGGGAATATTTTAGATATTGAGAGAATTCAAATCATGATGACTTTCTTGTGCTCCAGGGCTGTAATATAATGGTTGTGTGCTCCCTTCGTGGCGCAATTTGATTTCTGAGACTCTTATCATTGGCGTCTAGAAATCTATTTATTTCTCCCATCGTAATATTTCTTCTAACACTGAATAATTAACCCTAATGACTAACCTCGTCTCCTAGGAAAACAGCTTGTGAACTCTGCTCCTGATGCATGTAATAATGCATAAGGACACCTTAAGTAGTGTGGACCATCTGAGAAGGACAGAATCCCTCTCCCAAGCCCTGGGCTATCCTGGAAAAGAAGGGGGGTGGTGTTGGAAAAACCCATCTATAATTGTTGGAGCAGTCTTTTTTTGTTTGTTTGTTTCTCAAATACCCAGAACCTTAAAGGTTTTTTCGATCACATAGAAATGAAGCGGATCAGCCTGCTCTCCTTTGTCTGCCAGTGGAACTCCACACTAACTATCCGAAGCTGTCATCGCCCCAGGCTGCCAATGTGGGTCTCCAGATTGTGAGGCTGCAGGGTCAGATATGTGGCCTGGCGCTGTGCCGCTGCACTGCTGAGTGTCCAAAGAGGCCAGCAGCCACGCAGAGCCCTCTTGCTAATGGCCTGGCCACCTGTCTGCGAGGGAAGACAAATCTCATTTCATGAGGTCTGGCATGGAAAGCAAATCGTCCACCCCCGCATTCAAAAGCACTCGAGTGGCAGAAGAAAAAGAAGAAAAGTGTGTAGACCCTGAGTGGGAGTGTAAAAGTGGATCCCGCTGAGGATGAACCTACTTCTGGCTAATTTAGTTTGGGTTCTATGCTGTTTTCACCCTTTCTCATCAACTTTAAGCTATATTTACTGTTCCCGGCTTTTCAGATAATTCTCTTAATGAAGTCATGTGATGCCAACAAATGGCATCACTGGCCTTTGCCCTTTCCTGCTTTTTAAAGGCCATCCAAACCATTTTTCCCTAACATACTTGTACCGGAAAAAAGATGAGGCTTATCTTGGTTTTAGGCTATTGTGTTACCAGTATTGAAATGGCACAAGAAAGCTAAGTAAATGCTTGCAAAATAAGGTTTGACCCAAGCTTCACCTGATATGCAATCTCTATCTTGCTGAGTGAACATGATAATAAGATTTCAAACCATGGTCCAATAAAGGAGTTGTGCCTCTACAACACAGGGAGGGCTTCTGATTACTCTGTAGCGAAGCCACCATCACAAACAGGATTTCCTAAAGAGGTCTTAGGGCAAGGAAGCTTCATTCTAACTTTGGCTCTGCCATCTGGGCAGCCCTGCTGCTCCTCCCCTACTGTAAACAGGCAGTTAGTGGGAACCGGGGAACACTCTTTCCTATTGTTCCTCGTGCCTCTCACTTCCCTTTCATCTTTGGTAATAGCTGGAATTTATGAGTATATTGGATGACCTTCCAACTCTTTCTTTTAGAGTTTATTTACTTCAAGGATACAGAAGGGCTCCATCTTTTGGCTTCCCTCATCCCAGCTATATTTGACTGAAGGTGTGGCTTCATCTCTGTACTCTCTTTAACTGAATGGAAAAGGAGTCATAAATACTGTGTGTGTTTCTTTTACTGTCCAATGGTGATTATGCATAAAAGACACTATTTCCCAATTTATACCTTACAGTCCAGCCAGATCTTGCTAGAATACACAGCTATTTCTGTGGCTTGCCTCATGTAGTTCCAGTTAAATATCTAATTAAACACTT
Organism: Chaetophractus vellerosus; assembly: GCA_004027955.1. NCBI lineage: Eukaryota > Metazoa > Chordata > Mammalia > Cingulata > Chlamyphoridae > Chaetophractus > Chaetophractus vellerosus. Next base: position 10,982 of record PVKH010035503.1, read on the forward strand.
TTAAAATCCACCTTGGGACTAACTTCACGGACAGTTATTCCTGTCCAGTTTAGGATAATATTTAACTTTTCTGAGCTCATGTGGTATTAAAAATCTGTACCATGTAGGGCAGCACTTATATATGCACTGTCTAATATCATTGGCTAAGTACATCATACTAACACATCATGTATACTTTTAATTTCCTATAAGCTCCTTGAGGCTTGGTCTTCCATTTCTTTGCTATCTCCCACAGTGCCCAGAATAATCTTAAGTACCTGGCAGGTTTTCAAAGAATATTTGTTCATTCATTGAGAGAAAAATACCACAGGATCCCTGGTTTCAGTAAGTTTCATTTCCTTATGAGCAAGTGGGTCGAATATATAAGTACTCTGTGAAAGTAAAATAAAAAACGGTAAGCCTCCACTGAAGAAAAATCTGGAGACCGTATAACTAAGGAGAAACGTGGCAAAATTGTTTTGATGACAGCAAAGACCAAATAATGCATTTGGCCCACTTTATGCCAAAGCTATTCATAGAATGATAGGCTCTGAGCTACAGGTTGTAATATGCTCATTCATTCACCACAGGTTTACTCAGGGCTCACTTCATGCCATGCTCTGTTAGGTACTAGGTACATAGCAGTGAGCAAAACAGATATGGTCCCTAGCTTCATGGAGTGACTGAAGCAAACAGATTTTAAACCAGAAAACACTAAAACAAACATATGATTACAAACTGGGGCAAGTATTATGAAGGAAAG
>PVKH010035504.1:0-11722 GCA_004027955.1 Chaetophractus vellerosus
CCTCCATCAGTCTTAATGGGTTAAACTAACCTTAGCTTGGTAGCAACGGTTGAGACCTTTCTCTTGTGAATTTCTTGCTCCCTTTCCAGCTGTCACTAGACCACCTTGCTTCTCCACATTGCACTCTTAACTCTTCTCAGCCTCTTCCTTCTTCCCTACTCTTTTGCAAGGGGCACCCCTCCTATTTGTCTAAACCTATTTCCTTGGTTTCCTCTAGGATTTCATTTTGTCAGTTACCTCATTGCTCCACCTTCTGCAATCTCTCCTTATCCAGCTTCGTTCCCTCTGCCTGCAAACCTGCTCAGATATCCCTTATTCTAATTTTTCCCCTGAATCTTAGCACCTCTTTGATCCGCCACATTTTTCTCTTCAAATTTTTTTCCTTTTATCTTCAAATTTTTGTTTTAATAGTTAATAGATGTTTGTGGTAAAAGAAAAATAAATAAGCAGTATCTATCAAACTCCTTTAGAGTATTCAACATTGTCTTGTACTTTCTTACTGCCATCATTTTAACCCTTTACAATTGAATCTCCTCCTTCAGCTTTTCAATGTTGAATTGACGTCTTAATTTCTATATTTAAAAACATTATTTTGTGGGGCCGGCTCGATAGCCCAGTGGATAGGGCGCCGGCATACCACATGGGAGGCCCTGGGTTCGATTCCCGGGGACCTCTCCTAGCAGGCAGACCGCCTTGAGAATGGCAAGCCACCATGGGCGGGCTGGAGCCGCCGTGGGCAGGGCAAAAAGCTGCCACGGACATGGCAAGAGCCGCCACGGGCAGGGCAGGTCGCCCGCAGATGGAGCGCAGCCAGCCACCCGCGAACTGAAAGCCGGCCGTGAAAGGACGTAGAGACCGCCCACAAGCGGGGAAAGCCGCGCCTGCGCAGTGACCACTCTCGGCGTGTCGCCGCAGCGGGGGGAAGGGGAGATATGTAATAAAAATAAATAAATCTTAAAAAAAAACAACAACATTATTTTGTCAGTCCCCATCTCCTCTGATGGCTATACAGCATTTGACACTAATGGCCTTCCCGTAGGTGGCACTGTCCCATCCTGGTTCTGCTTCATCTCTCTGACTACTGTCTTTTTCTCTGCCCCCTTGAGACCAGGATGCTCCATGGTTCTGTTCATGACAACCTTCTCTTTGCTATATGTAATCTGTACCTAGGAGATTTCAACCAGCTCTGTAGCATGGATACCAGCTATTTAAATAACTCCCAGGTAAATTAGCAAACAGTTATTGAAGAAAAAGCACTATGGTAGACATAATAACATTTCAGAGATCATCAGTCATAGTCCCGTGTCACAAAAGGGCTTACTCTCTAGCAGAGGAGAGAGATGTGTACCAAAACAATATTTCTGATGGCATGTATTTCAGAAAGAGCCCTGGACTTAATCAAAAGGTAGGAGTTTGAATGCTAACTCCACCTCTTACCAACTGGGTAACTTAGGTTGTGAATTGCATAATTTGAGCCTATTTCATCTTGCATTGCCTACCTCACAAGAGATGGTTTCTAATGCACCTAGCCACAGCTCTGATATCTCTCCTGGCTGCATTTCCATCCACTTGTTTAACATCTCATCCAGTTGTCAAGCAAGCACCTCAAATGTAATATGTCCAAAATCAAAGTAATAACCTTTTATGGTCTCTTTCTATTGCTCTCAATGAGTTCCTTGTTTTTATTTACCTTTTCTGTTCATTGTATCACTATGTATCCCTGTCATTCAGGTTCAAAATGTTAGTCATTTTGAACCTGACTCCTACTTTCCTTAATAGACTATAGACCATCATTTGCCAAGTCCTTGCCTTTATTTTTCCTTGACTTCATCATTTGCCTCAGATCCTTCTTTTCCATTTCCATCACCATAACCCATTCAAATCTCTTTCAGACTATACCCAGAGTATTGCAGCAGCCTCCTACTTAGTCTTGTGAAATTAGCAGATAATGCTTTCTCTCATAGCTTTCTTGTTATATGAGTTACCTTGCCTCCTGATGGGAGAGACCATATCCTTTATAACTTTGTGCTTTGCATGTGGTGTGTACATTTAGGTAGGAAGATTTTTGCTAGAACTTACTCTTATTGTATGTTAAACTAGAAGCCCAGTGTAACAGAATGCCAGCCTCTCCACTCCCTGTGACCCAGCATCTCCCTGTGGTGTTTTCTCCTTATTCCAGGTCTCTCAGTATACTTGTTCCTTCTGCCTTTTCCTTTTAGCAAACTTCTGGGGCTTCTCTTCACCATCTTCCATCTGGCTGTTGAGGTGACTACTAAAGCGAGTGCTAATCAGACCTGGATGCTCCTCTGTAATTTAAGAATGTTTTAGGGTCAAGAGCTATGATTTATTGGAATTGTGACAACCTATGCATTTTTAATTCCCAATCTTCAGTTTTGAACTACCTTTTGGTTCTAAGCTTCCTTGTGGAATGAATAGGTTTTTGGTTTTTTTGTTTTGTTGGGATTAATCTAAGACCTGGTCGAATTTTGAAAAATAACTTATATAATTGGCCTTATTTTTTGTATTAAATCTTATTTTACCATTTAAATTAAAGGTTCAAGAAATTTTAATTATGAAAATGAATTTTTCTTCCAACAGTGACATTGTGAGAAAGATTGACCAGTCTGAATTTGAAGGTTTTGAGTATATCAATCCTCTTTTGATGTCTGCAGAAGAATGTGTCTGAACTTCGCTTTTCAACTATGCATTTTGCTTTGTGACCATTTAATGCATGGATAACCATGTTACCAGCCTGGATACAGTGAAATAGATTAAAAAAACTAACCATTTTATATTTGCCATCTTCAAAAAAGCATTCAGTATCTTTTGTTGTTGACTGTAGGAATTAATTATTACATCTAAGTTCAGTTGTGATTTAAAAAAATGAAACTAGTTTCCAGACAATCGTGTCAAATTTTAGTTGTACTGGTTGCTCAGTGGTGACCTACTGATTAGTAATGAAGTTATCTTTTTTGTTTAATGGAAATACCACTGCTTTTAAAAGAGAATATCTGTTGTGTTAAGGTACATAGTGGGATTACATTACAAGCCTCCTTTTATTTTTATCTTTGTCTTAAGTGTTTAATTTTGGAATAAAAGATTAATTCAAAACGTAAAACCTTTTTATGTTACCTATTAGTTTGCAAGTTTTTTATGTTTAAAAACTCAGCCATAAGTTTTATTGCCCTGCATAGTTATGGATTGTAAGGCAAAACCTGTTATTGTTTGCTTAGAGTTGGGAACAGAGATTATCCTTGTAGATAAACAGATAGACATATTTTATTAAGAATTAGGTTTCAAATCTTTAGCTCTTTTTCAAAAACTGGCACAAGTGATATTTTTAATATATTAAGGGTGTAGGTTCTGAGCTTGTCCCTTTAACCAGAATTTTAATTGGAATGTTAATAAATATAGTTCAGAGGATACAGGATGCAGTTCAACAGAAATTTTCTCAGTACATAGAAAAGACAAAGAGAAATTTAAAATAGATCCAAAAAAGTGCAACGATGATATTTTATTTCTTCTTGTAGAATAATTCCATAATGGCTTTTTATAAATTTAATTTAAATATTGAGGAGGCACTCACTTGTTACTGAACTTGTAAAAGCATTCCATTATGCATTGGATGCAGAACATATTTTTTTCTTACAATTTAGTATATAGGAAAAGAATATATTTTCCAAGTAGTATATTTTAACTATGCTCGTTTTTTTTTGTTTTTGTTTTTCAAAAAAAAAAAAAAACTACATTATCCATACATTTAGATTCTATTTAAGGAGTCTTCAATAAAATCCAAGAAAATAATAAACATGAATAAATGTTCAGGACACACACACAGTCACATATATTACATTTCCAGCTTCTTAACTGAATTTTTGTTAAGTAGGTAAAAAATGTAATTCAGAGTAGAGTACATTTGAGAACAGAGTTCTTCAGACTAATTTTTATTAATATTAGTGTGTAGCAATTTATTATTTAAAGGGGTGCCAGATGTATCATCCTTCTGTTCTTTATTTTAAATATATATTTTTTTAATTTAAAAGGGGCTTAAGAAGTAACCATGATCCATCTAAATTACTTATATTATCCAATCTGAGTAAATTTAATTTTAGGGAAAGCTACCTAATCTTAAATATAGCATTATTTAAAATTTGTGGGCATTTAATGAATATCTTTTTGGAAGGTATATTTTGTTAGAAATGTATTTTTTTGAAGTTTCTGTACATGTATTCTCTTTTCTTCAAATAACTAGGTCTGAAAGCAATGAAAACCTCAAAGAAAAATGTTTATATATATAATGACATGTTTATTTGAGAGGTATTTATGTTTCTCATATACCTGAAACTTGTTTAATATAAAAAGCAGTATTCACTTTAAATCATAAAATTATAAAGAAATCTGACATCTTATGTCAGAAATATGTTTATGATCTTGCTTTAATTGTGGTGCTGTTTTCCCTAAGGCATTACTTCTCAAATTTTAGAATGTGGAATAATTACCTAGGGAGTTTATTTAAAATGCATGTTCACGGGGCCCACCTCAGAATTCCAATGTGCTGTTGAACCTTATTTTTAGCAACACTTATATAGAATTACTCTTTTCTTTTTCCTATGGTTAAATTTTAGAATATTCATGATAAAGCATTTTGAGGAGGGGTAAGCAGTGAATTACTATCTTTATCCACAATTTAAAAAAATTTTTGAATGAATGACTTCTTCAAGTTAGATATCTTCTTAAAAAAAGATATCCATCACTTGTACACCAATGTTACAAATGATAAGCATTTTTCTATGATGAGGTTTTAACCATTATTCAGGGTGGTCTTTTGTTTTTAAATCTTTTTTTAACTAATTAAGAGTTAATGTATATATTTTATACAGAAATACATTGCAACTATGTTTTTAATTTTGTTCTGTTTTTGCAGTCTTTAAGTGCCATGCCAATTCTTTTTATATTATATAATAGAAGTTCTCTCAAAATATTCACCAAGAGAATAAAGGGGTGGATGGTCAGACTGACTGGAATTTTGAGGTTCTAAGAAAAAATTTATTTTGCCTAAGACTGATATTTGTGGTCAGATTATTTTATGTATTTGTAGCCTGGATTGGATACCAGGTATTGTTCAGTACCAGTACATTTACTTTTTAAAATTTGTTTTGTTTTTTGTCATGTAGAATACTGCCTTTGCTATCATAATGAAATCTGCATTTGTGTACTTTTTTTTTTTACTTTAAAATCTTTAAATAAAATGTTTAATACCCATCTAGAGTGGGACATTTTTATATGTTTCATATCAGAAATTTGTGTAAGAAGAAAGGTATATCAAAATTTGTTTAAAATAACATGAAAATTTTAGAATTTGGAATTTTGCTCTACTGAAGCAGAATTCTGGTAGTACTGATGATATATTGTAGGCATTCATTCATAAGCCAAAATATTCTCCAGGGTATTTTTATACTAACATTTCTCTGCACCTCTTCTATTAGAAAACAAATTAGTGAAAATCAGCTGAACATAGAACATTGTAACTGGTTTTAAAAACTGAAGCAAATTTAACCAGGCTCAGAACAGATAATTTCCAAATTAGGTTCTACAGCTATCTAAAGTTCCAGAATTTCTCCCTTCTCAATTATAGCTAGTATCCTTACATAAACAGGTGTGAGTCTGGGGTGGGACACTTACAACCCTCTTTACCATAACTTATTTTCTTCCCTCCACATGAAGAGCAACATCTACAGTACTTTTATTTTTTTTTCTTTATTGACTTACCTGAAAGCAAAGGGCCTATATATTTAAATCACTAAAGACTGGTCTCCCATGTCTTATCCATTATTTTATCCTAATTTCAACTCCTGCTTAAAATGAATTTACAGGCAGTAGTAATGAAGTGCTGTCCAGTCAATTCCCTGTGCCAAATCATAAATTTGGTTGTTTTCTTTGAGCTAGTAAAATCCCAAAACAGAGTTCTAAATGGAGCTTGGGACTTCAGGGTAATTTGTATGAAGGCAGTCAGTGGGGCGGCCTCCAGTTCTTGAAATTCAACAGTTTGGTTTCAGGACAACACCTAATAATGAGCTCATTGATATATTTGATGGTTTCCTTTCGTAGGTTTATCCTCTTCTGCTCTAGGACTTACCAGATCAGTTAAGATACAGATAGTCTAAGTCGGTTAATATCCATACTTTATTGTTCCAGAATTTACTAGAATTGGGAAATGTCTTTAACGGACAAGTCCAACATTCTCTTCTCACTATTACTAAATCCTAACTTAAATGTCTGCCTCCATATTTTACTATGCAAGGTGCTATATAAGGCTAATAAAAAGAACCTCTGTCCTTGACATTCAAAATAGAAAACAGACACCAGAAAAGATGTTCATCTCCACCATAAACAGTCCAGTGATAAAAGCCAAATAAAATGTACAATACACATTATGCGGTCATGATTCTCACTTTCAGTAAGGAAATTTGTATGGGTTTTACTTCACATTCATATGCAATTAATCCATGCTAAATACATATTTTTCAGACTTATGGCAGATTTCACAAAGCTTTCTGAATTCACATATATACAATAAAAATGAAATTTTAGATGCCTATATATATACACATACATGCATACATACATACACATTAGTATAAGATTGGTTTTGGCTTCTGTGCTGAGAAATAGTAATTTGGATTTTACATGAGAATGGGAGAGAAAATTGTCACATGCTTCTGCTTAGATTTTGTACAATCCATCTCTGAAATTTATAATTAAAATGAATCAAGCTCAGAATTTGAGTGTGATTTTTTTGGAGTATGAAATGTGGCAGCATAAACGACCTTCATGTAGCAACTTGTGCCTTACTGGCATTAATATAGTATTTTTATTCCAATTACTATTTTTAATGTTTTTATTGGAGAAACTGAAATTACGAGTATCTAGGAATTAAAGGACTATTTACTGTTACCATTTTACAGCAGGGGTTCTTAATCCTATTTTCTCTGACCTCTAACTGAAATCTAGCATTTCTTTCACTTACGGATGTATGCAATAAATTACAGTAGTATTCATTGTTACCTGACTGGCAAAGGAATCCATGGAATAAAAAAGGTTAAGAACCCCTGATTTACAGAATATCTGAAAGCTAAACCTAAGCCAGATGAATTCACCAGACTTGAGAGTGTAACTCAAGTTTCCATTGACAGTTTAGCTGGTCAGAAGCAAATTCTAATTGTGTAAGAAAGAGCCTGTTGAAAGACTCTAGGAAAATCCTTGGAAAATTAGTTCTTTTCAAAAAAGGGAAGTGCTGGGTTTCTGAAAGGAATGCCGTTTAACCAGATTTACCTTACATGATATAAAATATCTGCAATGTAGGTCACTCGGTGACTTTTACATTATTCATAATTAGGAATAAAATCATGTAAAGGTAGTTAACTACAGAAGCCTAATTCTAAATCACATTTATGACCTTTTAGAGAAATTTTTTCTAAATAATTTTTTTTCCCTAGGGACTCTAGATCCTAAATAGGATTTTTAAAATTTAAGGATCATGAAAGGATGAGCATTTGTGAACAATTTGTCTCTGGTTTACCCAATCTGAAACAATTTCTTAATGAAATCTGAATCAGTGTGTGAAAAGGCTTGATATCTTGTTAAATTATTTTTTTTTCAAGTTTTAAATTTTAATTCATGTATTTATTGGGGGCTTTACAATGTGTCTAGCACTATGCAATACTACATGATTTGGAAGAGTTGTATCTTAAGGAATCCTTTGTGATACAAGGTATACATGAATTCCAGAAGAGTTGGCTTAAGTTTAAAAAAAAGTCTATGTGTATGGCATCCCCAAGTAGTAAGGTTTGAAAAATATGGACGATAGGAGAGAGCAGTGAAGAAAGAGCAGGAAAGAGCAGTGAAGAGAGAGCAGTAATACCTGGTTTAGAATGGTAATTCTATCTGCTTCACCACCACCAGGGGCCAGTCTTGCTGTGATGAAAGTTAGGCCTCTGGAGAAGACAGTGTATTCACTAGAGGCCAGTTCCAAAAGGTTCCAGGATTTTACCAGTGCTAATAATGTGTATTTCAATTTTACAAAAATCAAAATACAATTTGAATTGCTCTTATAAAGAAGTCTCAAATTTATCTCCTGAGAGTCTGGCAAATTTACACAGAATTGCTTTGTCTTTATTCACTCTGGGTATAAAACATCCTAATTCATTCAATACAAATGAGGGCCCTCTATGTGCCAGCACTGGGAATACTTCAAGCAGAAGTCTAGTCGTGGCATGCTTCATTCTTTAAGGACACTTTTGCTTCTATGAAGAATACTATTAGGGAAGCAGATGTGGCTCAAGCAGTTGGGTGCCCGCCAACCACATGGGAGGTCCCGGGTTCGGTTCCTTGTGCCTCCTAAAGAAGATAAGCAAGGCAGCAAGCTGGCACAATGGGCTGGTGTGGCGGCGAGCTGATGCAACAATATGATGCAGCAAAAAGACACAATGAGACACAACAAGCAGGGAGCGGATGTGGCTCAAGCAACTGGGCACCTCCCTCCCACGTGGGAGGTCCCAGGTTTGGTTCCCAGTGCCTCCTAAAAAGAAGACGAGCAGACACAAAGAGCACACAATGAGCAGACAGCAAGCGCAAACAACGGGGAGAGAGATAAAATATGTCTTTAAAAATTTTTTTTTAAAGAATACCATTAGTTGGAAATAAAGCCAGGACTGATTTGGGTAATTAAAGTTCATACAAAAGGAATCCAGTTAAAATCCAAGAAGTTATCTACATTCTTTAGTTGTGGAACTTTCTGTATCAAATATTGCATGGCCTTAAAATAGTGTCATTCACAGATTTAATCCATGAATGTTTGCAAACATTGTCTATTAAGAACATGATTTCAGAAGCCTTTTGACTGTTGCTATTTCACAAACACTTTGGTACTGGAGGTAAATACATGAAATAATCAATTAGCCAAGGAAAGACATTTTCCTGCTAATCTTGTTGAAAATTTATTTCCCCCATGCTTCAAATCCAGGCAGTTATTTACTTCATTGCCCAAAATAACTGATTGTACAATGTGCCCGTAAATTGCATTAAACAATATCACACCTTCCCTTTCACAGGTTTTTTATCAACAACTTTTAGATTTGTTGTGTTGTTAACACCACTCTATAATCTGCACATTGTAACTTGATAGTAAGAGTAACTATCAAGTATGAAATCTGCCCACTTACAAGTAGTCCTGAAAATATAATGATTTTTCTTTGCATTTTGAAATAGAGGGGAAAGCTTGTATCTTAAAACTATAATGAGGCCTGGTGTTTTTACTTCTTTTGATTTTTGGTGACACCAAAGGAAGTTAAGTTTTCCAAAGAAAGCTGCTCCTTCATTTATGTCCATCCAATTAGAAATACTACTTATGGATTATTATAGCTGATGTGGGCCTGGCATGTGCTAAGCATTTTTCACATCTCATTTAATTAGAACAATCCTTTGACTATCTTTCCTATCCCAGACCTAGTGAACTGAAATCTCTGTAGGTGGGACCTGGAACTGGCACCTCAGGCTAGTCTCAAGATAAATTTTGGGAACCACTACCCTGTATTAATATGTACTATTATTATTCCTATTGAACAGATATATTTTGAAAAAGGAGATTTAGAGACGTTAAATAGCTTATTCAAGGTCCATATGGCTCCAGTGCCCATGGCCTCTCAAGACACCTAATGTAAAATTTGTTCTAAAATTTTAGTCTCTCTCTGAGAAATCACACACAATTAATGCACTATTTTTCAACCTCTGTCTTTGCTTACTCCTCAATGGTCCCTTCTCTGCAACTATGTTTGCTCATCCTGGCTGGAAATACCCCAGCCGGCTTTCCCATTGGGTATTCTAGTTCCAAAAGCGTGCAGTCTCACTCCTGTTTACTCTGCACTCTAACTTTCAGTGGCTTGACCCCTCCACTTCTTATACCTACAGAATACACTTTATTGAACAGCCCAGGACCCCTCTCTTTCAAGTACTCAGAACTGTGTTAGCCCATCAGAAACTGTTCCTATGCCCAACATGTAGTGAAAGCCTGTTCTACCAAATAAACCTGTTGCCGGCCTCACCTGACTGACTCCTTCAGATGAAGTCCTGGGTGCTGCTGATTTCTGGGAAACTAGGGTGCTCCCAAAACACACATCCCTATGATCTACTAGGTGACTTCTGGAGTTAGGTCTTTTAGACATCTTTGAGGTTATTTGTGGTGACATCCAAGATGTGCCTCCAGTAATCTACCTTTGCCAGAACTCTCGTTTCCATTCTGCTCTTCCCAAACTCAATCTTCCCCCCTTTCCTCCCTTGTAATAGCTCTCCTGAGCCCACTGGGACCCTCCTTCCTGGGTGAATGAACATCTATTTTCTTGGTCTCTTCATTGCACTTTCTTTCTCCCTCTTGTTTCCCAGAGTTTAGAATTCTCCAGGTTCCTTAATGCCATTTCCATATCATTAATCCTCCACCTATGTAAAAATCCTACAGCGTTAGGGCTCATGCTATGTGGCTCTGCCTCTGTTACATGCCATATTCTTGGTTATTCCACTTCATTTGAGGAAGATTTGGCACCTGGCTCACTGACTTCTCTATCCTAAGTCCTGCCATCTTGACAACTTCAATGTCTAAACGAGCCAGGCATCCAACATCCAATCAAACCCTATCCCTTCTTTTTTATCAGTATTTTCCCTACCACACTTCTTTCCACTTAAAGACAGCACATGCTGTTCTCCTTCCTTCTTCCTCTTTCTCAGGGTGGGTACCTTGGGGCTTATGTGTCACTTCCTCAGAGAAATCTACCAAGGCTGGTCCAGTCCTGTCTACCTCTGCACTTTCAGTGGCTTGACCCTCCACTTCCTATACCTATGGAATACACTTTATTGAACAGCCCCTCATCTAGTAGGCTCCTCATGATTCTTGTTTGTTTTTTTTTTTTACATTTCCTGTCTTTTATTTTAATTTACATGGATGTATCAATTAATCATTTACCTATATATTCTTTTGCCCTAAATTATTAATCCTCATTATTCTTGATCATTGCACCTTCTTTCTTTTCTTCATAGAACCTCTCACAATGTGTAATTATGCATTTGCTGGTTTATTTGATTATCGTCTGTCATCTCCACCAACTTTATGTTTAACAAGGAACAGGAACCATGTCAATTTTATTTGCTATTGCAGTTCTAGCAGCAAGACCAAGGTTTGACACAGCAGATGCTCTTAAAAAATACATTAAATGAATAAATAAATGAGTGAATGAACACACGTTAGCTCTGTACTTTGGAAAGAGAGAAAGCCCACAGTGAGTAGAGTTCGGCAGGGAAATTTTCACTGCTCCAGCTTGTTTGGGGCTAAGGAAACAGTATTTTTAATAGACCAGATTATTTTTGTGCTTTGATCAAGTTTGGAAAACTGCACTAGGGAAAAGCCTTCACCCACACACTTTATGATAAATGCTGACCTAGGCTAGAGAAATTTTTGCTGCAGCCGGGAAGGTGAATCATTCTGGGGTTTTGTGGGATTCCCCAGCACTGATGTAAACGGAAGCTTTTAGAGAAGGCCCCCCAATTACTCAGGTAATAAATGCAACACAAGGGAAAGTAGGCTCCTGAAATATTGTAGAGAGTGAAAAACATAGACTAATAGTAGTTGATCACTAGTTTTGTTTATTTTGAAGAATTTAGGAGAGGAGAATTTCAG
>PVKH010035505.1:0-11725 GCA_004027955.1 Chaetophractus vellerosus
TTGATGTTTACACATACTTGGCTACCCATCTTTCCCTCTCAGGAGTATATCCAGGCCACCAGTTCTGTAATTTTTACTTGTATTCTTGCTAACTAGATAATTACAGTCTCTGTTGGATTTTCCTCTGGCTCTCTCTTTGTGCACAGCAGAACACTGTTAAGGCTATAAAAAAGTAAAATGCCTCTGCTATTGTATTGTGTCAACACTGGTGGCTAACTCTGAAGACAGTTGGTATCCTTCCCCAGAAGGGAGTTATAGTGCCTTTCACAGAGATAATATTTGAGGACGAGATTTAGGCCAGGAGGGATCCCAAGATTATGCCCAGGGATATAGGCAACCAAGAAATTTTCCCTACTATGGAAAAAAAAACAATTTGTCTAGCACAGGTTGTTTTTAGGATTTTATCTGACTGAATTTTCTTTAAATATAAGTTTTAAGCATAGTCATTTTCAGTAATTAAAATCAATCTAAAATTAAAAAGGATGTTCCTGGGGCATATGCAAATCCTATTTTTAATATCATCTTAAGTTTCTATAAACATCTGGGCAGAGTAGAAGATCAAAACCTGACACTTCAGGAAGACAGATTATAGATTGAATTTCTGAAGACTGAACAGAACTTTAATTTTTATCTGTCCCAACGTTCTTTTGAAAATATTGATAAGGTGTGACCAACTTGGGCAATATGCTTGCATAGCCCATTAAAATCACCATGCTGAACTTAATGACAGGATATTTTCATTTTCTTTCTCAACCATTTGCCTCCTATTTTTTGCTAACACTATTTTAGAATCTGTGTATGGAGACTCTTACTAATTGTAGTATGTTCACTCTCCCACAGCATAGTCCTTTTCCTGTCAGTCATATAACTTGGGAAAAAAGGGCCTAGAGAAAGGGGGTTCCAAATGATGTATTTAAGTGACCAGTAGAATTACGATAAGCCCAAGAAAAAAGTAAAAATCTTGGTCCCTGAATTCTAATTGCTTTTCTGTTGGTTTTTATACACACTCATTTATTATTCCAGTTTTAACGTATTGGCCGTTTACTGTTATTCTTTAAACCTTAATTCCCTAGGAAGACTACAGGATTTTGACAGCTCATCAGGATTAGTTTCACTGTAAAATCTCTGCAAGTGTCCCCCTCTAGTCTGTGTAACATGCTTCTTCCCCTGTGCATCCTATTACATACCCTGATTCTTTCCCTTTCTTTGGTGTTGGGATAGATTCATGTTCTTCAGACAATTCTAACCTCATTTACTGAAAAATTCTGAGCCAGAGAATACAAGAGCATTTGCTATTTTAGGGATAAAACTTACCGTGTCAAAGTCGTTATGGCCATTTTAAAACAGCAGATTATGCTTAATTATCTACCCTGATGACATAGATTGTTTACAAGTGGGAAACTTAAAACAAAATATTTTACTAAGATATTCTGAGATTAGCTATAAGAACAAAGTTAATTATTTTTCTCTAAAGTGTCAGAGATAACTTATTTGTTGATGATAGTTATTTATACTAAGCTACGGTGAGGTCACATACTCAGAATGGTTACTGAACAGTCTCCAAGATTTTTGTTTTCAGATGTGTCAACTCAAGCAACTACTTACCATGAACTTTGTTTCACCCTTTGACAGGGTATCTGTAATAAAACGGACCTTTTGTAACTGCTCCACAACGCGATGTAACAACTTTGGCTGTAGAATCATAATGAGGGAATAAGAAAAAGAGCAATAACTCTAGGCAAGAAAATATTTTTAACACGGTTTTCTGATTAGCTATGATGGAATGCCTAGTTTTCCTATGTGCTAAATACATTTTTCCTCTAACAAAAAAAGTCATCTCATCAAATGAAATATTTTTAGAAACCACCATTTTCCACCAATACCATTATATCTCAAAACAACCATTATTTGTGCTTATCCATTTCATTAAATGAAAAAGTTAGCCAATTGATCTTTAAAAGACATATATTCCAAAATTTTAAAAAAAATTTTATAGGCTTTCTAACAGAGGTAATGTTTCTGTATACATTTTAGTAGAAAAATATTCCTTTAATGAAAACCTGAATATTATACTGAATATTTCCAAAATATCTAAGATGGCCAGTAAAAAGTTTTAGAAATATTTTACTAAATGTCATCTTATTCATATATTAGACTGTCTTTGTCCCAACTCCTTGGTAGAAAACAATGTGTATCCCTTTCAACCACTTATTTTGCCTGTCAAAGAATTTAATCGTACAAAACTTTTCAGAGAGATTAAAACAAAAACATATTCTGAAAATATCCAACAGTCATTTATAAAGTGATATTCACTGGTGTGAAATACAGATCACATGTGATTAATAAATTATGAGGGACCTGTTTGGTTGACTCAGAGGTAAAGCTGGGATGGGTTAGAAGAACATCCATGTCACCACTGGATTCTGCACCTAGGAAAGCAAAGAATACGTATGAAATTCTCCATGGACATTTATCACTCAGGCAAACACAGAACCAAGTTGATAACACAGAGAAGATCCTTACTTCTTAATGCCTAACCTTCTATTTCACTGTGCTTCATATTCAGAATTAGTTAAAAGATTTCAATTCTATCCAACTATTCAGGTGTATTGATGTAGACAGCAGAATCTGGGACAACAACAGCAATTGGCATTAGAGATACATTGCAAACAGCTGGTTAATTTAATAAAATAAAAATGTACCTAATTATTCAATTCTGAATAAGAACAATTTAAAAGAGTTTAAAAAGACATCTATGAACAACAATATACCTAACAATCTCAAATTAAACAATACACTCAATTCTGTAAAGATTAACCGGGAAACACATTTCAATTCTTATGCTTGAACTTGGTAATGACTCAGGATTTATTTATTTGTTTGTTTATTTATTATTAGAGAAGTTATAGGTTTACAGAAAAATCATGCAGAAAATACAGAGCTCCCATATATTCCCACCTCACCCACAGTTTTCCCTACCATTAACCCTTTGCATTAGTATGATACTATTGTTCCAATTGATTAAACAATAATTATAATTGTACTATTAACTATAGTCCATAATTTATACTAGTATTCACTGTTTATTTGCACAGCCATATGGTGTGTTTTTTTAAATTATTCTTTTAACATAAATACAACCTAAAATTTCTCCTTTTAACCACATTAAATTTATATATTTCAGTGGCATTAATCACATTCACAGTATTATGCTACTATCACCAACATCCATTACCAAAACTTTTCCATCACCCCAAACAAACACACTGTACGAATTAAACATTATCTAAACATTCCCTTTCCCCATTCTGGTCCCTGGTGGTCTATGTTCTAGTTTCTAGTCTATGAATTTGCTTATTTTAATTATTTCATATCGGTGAGGTCATACAATATTTGTCCTTTTGTGTCCAACTTTTTTCACTCAACATGTCTTCAAGGTTCATCTATGTTGTCACATGTATCAGAACGCCATTCCTTTTTACAGCTGAATAATTTCTATTGTATGTATATAACACATTACGTGTATCTACTCATCTGCTAATGGACACTTGGGTTGCTTCTGTCTTTTGGTGTTATGGATAATGTCACGATGAACATGGGTGTACAAATATCTGTTTGAGTCCCTTCTTTCAATTCTTTTGGGTATATAGACGTGGGATTGCAGGGTCATATGGTAATCCAGTACTTAACTTTCTAAGGAACCACTCAACTGTTTTCCACAGCTCCTACACCATTTTACATATCCACCAATGATGTACAAGTGTTCCTATTTCCCCACATCTTCTCCAACAGTGACTATTTTCCATTTTTAAAGCCATTTTAGAGGGTGTCACATGGTATCTCATTGTGGTTTGATTTGCAATTCCCTAACAGCTAATGATGTTGAGCAACTTTTCATATGCTTAGTAGCCATTTGTCCTTCTTCTTTGGAGAAATGTCTATTCAAGTCTTTTGCCCATTTTTGAATTGGGTTGTCTCTTTTTCTGGTTGAGTTGTCGGATTTCTTTATATAGTCTGGATATTAAAACCTTTTCAGATATGTGATTTCCAAATACTTTCTCCCTTTCTGTAGGTTGTCTTTTTACTGTCAGAATGAAGTCATTTGATATACAAGTTTTTAATTTTGATGAAATCCTACTGATCTATTTTTTTTCTTTTGTTGTTCATACTACAGATATAAAATCTAAGAAACCATAGCCTAACACAAAGTCCTGAAGATGCTTCCCTATGTTTTCTTCTGGAAGTTTTATAGTTTGGTCCTTATATTTAGGTCTTTGACCCATTTTGAGTAATTTCTGCATATGGTTTGAGGTAGGGGGTCTACCTTCATTCTATTGCATGTGCGCATCCAGTTTTTCCAGCACCATTTGTTGAAGAGACTATTCTTTCCCCACTGAGTGAACTTGCACCCTTGCCAAAAACCAACTGGCCATAGATGTGAGGGTTTATTTCTGAACTCTCAATTTTATTCTATTGGTCTATATGTCTGTCCTTGTGCCAGTACTATGGTGTTTTGATTACTGTAGCTTTGTAATAAGTTTTAAAATTGGAAAATTTGAGTCCTACAACTTCATTCTTCTCTTCAAGATGTTTTTGGCTATGTGGGGTCCCTTAACCTTCCATATAAATTTGTGTGGTTTTTCCATTTCTGCAGAGAAGGCTGCTAGAATTTTGATTGGGATTGCATTGACTCTGTAAATCGCTTTGGGTGAAATTGCTATCTAAAAAACATTAAGTCTTCCAATCCATGAACACAGAATGTCTTTCCATTTATTTAGGTCTTCTTTTATTCCTTTAAGTGATGTTTTGTAGTTTTCCATGTGTAAGTTCTTTGCATCCTTGGTTAGATTTATTCCTAGATATGTGAGTCTTTTAGTTGCTATAGTAAATGGAATTTTTTCATTTCCTCTTTAGATTGCTCCTGACTAGTGTATAGAAACACTACTGGCTTTTGCATATTGATCTTGTACCCAACACTCTGTTAAATTTATTAGCTTTAGTAGCTTTGTTGTAGATTTTTCAGGATTTTCTATATATAGAATCAAGTCATATACAAATAGGACAAATTTTATTTGTAGATGACATTTAAAGACACTTTAAATGTCTTTTTTAAGTATTGTAAATGAGGACTATATACTCCACTAGACCTCAGTTCCTTATCTGAATTCTACTTCATAGGCTGTTATGCGACTAAAAAAGAACTTATGTATGAGTATCTGGCATAGTGCCTAATGCACAGATGGCATAAAATAACCCTCTTTTTCTCTCTCTTCTCTTTCCATTTTGATAAGTACAATGTTTACAAAACATGCTTTTGGTAACTGAAGATCTTGCAGTGTCTCTGGATTATCTTCCTATTCATTAATAATCTTTACCCAGATATTTAAATAAAAAGAAGACCAGACTGACTGTGGACCATCCCAGGACATCCCTGGAAACTATTTTAACAAAGAAAATTATATCATCTTCTTTTCTCCTCATTTGGCTCTTTCTCCTAAAAGCTGAAGTCCTTTTACCACCCATCTACTACCAAAAATGTATTACTCTGTCAATTAAAAAAAAACCTATCTGGGTAAAAAAAGGAAAACAATGTAAGGATCCATCAATAGGGAAGTTGATTAAGAATGGTACATCCATACAATGGAAAAGAATGCAGCTGTAAAAGAAAATAAGGGGAAGCAGATGTGGCTCAAGCGATTGGTCTCCCGCCTACCATATAGGAGGTCCAGGGTTCGATTCCCAGGGCCTCCTGGTGAAGGCAAGCTGGCCCGTGAGGAGAGCTGGCCCATGCAGAGTGCTGGCCTGCACAGGAGTGCTGGCCCACGCAGGGGTGCTAGCTCGCATGGAGAGCTGGCCCGCGTGGAGAGCTGGTGCAGCAAGATGACGCAACAAAAAGAGACACAGAGGAGAGACAATAAGAGATGCAGCAGACCAGGGAGCTGAGGTGGTGCAAGAGATTGAGCATCTCTCTCTCGCTCTGGAAGATCCCAGGATCAGTTCTCGGTGCCACCTAAAGAGAAGATAAGCAGACACAGAAGAACTCACAGCAAATGAACACAGAGAGCAGACAGCAAATGCAAAACAATGGTAGTGGTGGGGGGATAAATAAATAAGTAAAACTTAAAAAAAACAACAACAACAACTATGTATTGATATGGAAAGACCTCTAGGATGTATTATTTAGGGAAAAAAGAAGGTAGAGTATTATGAATATAGTATGTTACCTTTGTGAAAGGGACAGGAAGGAGGGGAACCAAGAATGCACACTCATATTTAGCTGTTATCTAAATGCAGAAACACTGGAAGAATACACTGGGAAGAGGCTAGTAATGGAACAATGGTAGTACAGTGGTGGATAGAGTGGGGACAGGATGGAAGTGAGAATTCTTAGTGTACACTTTTATATTGAAATATATAACCATATAACACATTCAATAATAAAAGTATAAGTAAAATATAAATATTTAAATTGAGGAAGGTTGTCATATCCCACATGCATTTGGCTTACTATGCATCAAAATCTACACTATGCAAATATAGATTCCAAGGTCCCACCCAAGGAGATTCTTATTTAGTTGGTTTGTAGCAGGAGACAGCAATCTGTATATTTTTAAAGCTTCCTAGGTGTCTCTGATGCACAGACAGATTTGAACAACTGGCTAAATCCAATTCCCTCATTTTGCAAATACGGAAACTAGGATTTGGAAGGACAGGTACCCAAAATCATTCAGCAGTAGTGGATCTGGCCTCGGAACCCAGGTCTTTTTCCTTTTTTTTCTTTTATTTTTATTTTATTCCCTGCCCTCCTTGCTGATGTTTGCACTCGCTGTCTGCTCTCTGTGTCGATTCACTGTGTGTTCTTTCCATGTCTGCTTGTCTTTTCTTCTTGTCTTTCTCTTTAGAAGGCACTGGGAACCGATCCCGGGACCTCCGGTGTGGGAAAAAGGCACTCAATCGCTCAAGCCACCTCAGCTTCCTGGTCTGCTGCATCTCTCACTCACTCTCCTCTGCGTCTCCCTTTGTTATGTCATCTTGTTGTGCCAGCTTAGCTATTCGCAGGCGTGGGCCATCAGCTCTCCGTGGCATGAGCCAGCTTGCCTTCACCAGGAGGCCCCAGGAATCGAACCCGGGGCCTCCCATATGGTAGACGGGAGCCCAATTGCTTGAGCCACATCCGCTTCCCAGAACCTAGTTCTTTTGAACCAAATCCAATGTTCTTTCTGTATGTCAGGAATTATGGATTTAGCATTTTCCTCTCCTCAACTCAAGATGCTTACAGCAGCTACCCAGAGTATTTATGATACCCATCACCTGCTTCCTAGGCAAACTCCATAGAGTCAGTCTGGTATCTATTCTAAAAAGTTTAAAATAAAGTTTTTCTATCCAATTTTAAAACTTAATATATTAAAACCTATACTACCCTCCCAAAATTTTTAACAAGTAAGAGACCAAGATGGTATAATTTTTACTTTCCCTGCATTCACAAATAAGTGGAGGTCTTCTCAAGAACCTGGTAGCTGTGAGATTGGTTTTGAAATGCTGCTTCTGAGACATCCTTCTTAGATCCATTATAGAAAACTTGGAAAATAAAGAAAACAGAAAACTACCCATCATTTCACAAGGAGTTAGCCAAAGACAACCAGTATTAGTAAGTTAGTAAGTCAATTAAGTAACACAAATTATAGCTTTCTATGTTTTTCATATACATTAAGCAATTTTAATATCAAGGCACAAATAACATAAAATTAAGAAGTACTTTACCTCTTCTAAAACTGCCACAGACTGTAGCAATGTATTCAGAATCCACTTTTTTAACTTCACTTAGTACAATATCCTAGCAAAAGAAAAATGTAAGTCAGCAATTCCAAAGTAGCTTCTCCCCAAGTTACTTTCTCAATTTTGATCAAAGAACACAATTCAGCATACTCTTACTTGCATTTGTAACATCTCTTCACGAGGGATTCTCTTTTCAAAGTCCTCAAAATATCTATAAAGACAGAATAAGTAGACAAAAGATATTTGTAAAAGTTAAATCTCCTTAAAAATTAAACTGCCTACTATACAAGTGTACTGATCCCAGCAGATCACTCAAAAATTAAGACTAGAATTCATTAAGACAACAGTAAAATTGAGGGAGGATTTACTCCTTAACTTGGATCAAAATTCTTAAGTGTCATCCTTTGTAACATTCAAGAGAGTACATCTATACTTACTTATAAATAAACTTCACATTTGCATTCCAAGAAAGAGTAAATAAATATATTTAAGTTAACGTATATTGCCAAATTACACTGCTCTCTACTGGCAAGTCAAGGAGTTACAATTTATTGCTCTTATATTCTACAAAATCATCACAATTTACAATATTACCCTACTACATGGATGAACCTTGAAAACATGCTAAGTGAAAAAAGCCAGTCACAAAGGACCACATAGTATATGATTCCATTTAAATGAAATATCCACAATAGGTAAATATATTGGGGAAAAAAGTAAATTAGTAGGTTGGGGGAGCTGAGGACCTGGGAAGTGACTGCTAATGGGTACGGGGTTTCTTTTTTGGGTGATGAAAATGTTCTAGAATTGACTGTAGTGATTCTTGAACAACTCTGTGAATATACTGAAAATCAATGAATTGTATACTTTAAATGGGTGTGTTGTAGGTTATGTGAATTATATCTCAATAAAGTCGTTATAAAAATATTATCTCAGTATGAATAATATCTAAGAATATGTCTAAGAATGATGTTTCAGAAGCACCAGTTCAAACCAATTCCCACAACCACCAGGTTGTGGAGAAGGCCTCCACTTACTATGTGACTGCAACGAAAGTGAGACCCATACCATCCTGGTCTACTACTGGGGCAACATTTCAGAAAAGTGGTATAAGTTTAAAAATATTATGGTAAAGTTCAAAATGTTGGTAGGACTAAATCACCAAACAAAATTATATAAGACTATAGGAGATACATATAGTTTTATGGATGATGCATTGTAATGAATCGATTAGAAAGGTTGTTCCCAGATTATATCTGACACACAAAATAATAACTGATGTTGATAAAGAAGCATGCCTACTAGTTTTTCCTATATTGTTACTTAGGTTTGGTTTTTTTTTTTTTTTTACATTTTTTGAAAAATTTAGCTTTCATGTTCATGTCATGTCTTCTCAGATAGACTATAAACTCCTTAAGAGCTATACCGAACTACTTTATACCGTTACCCCATACTAGTACAGTGCTCTGCACATTGTATGACTAAATAAATACCCGCTGACTAACTGATGCACCAGTCCTATGTATTTTGACATGAAGATCTTTGCTAAAGTCAAGAGAATGAAGGAAATCCTCCAAACAAAGCAAACAAGCTAGAAAGCAGTAATAAAACATGTGAACACAGGTCTACACAAGCCCACAACAAATCTTAGCATTTCTGTATAGAAAACTGGTTATGTTTAGCTAACTTTGAAGAGTTACTATGGTATATGGAAGAAGGGCTATAAAAATTTCTACTTTTATAAACCTCAAGTTTCAAAAGAAAATCTGCTATCTTATTACCTCAGCCCAATTCGCTGATGATGGTTCAATTTGTCTTCATTTTTTCTAAGATCTGTGTAGACGATAAACAAAGTTGAGATATTAATTTATATATTTTCAAAAAAAATTCTAAATATAGTGACCTTTTTTTTTGCAAAGAAATGCCTGGGGAAAAATACATTAAAATGACTTTTGAAAAGACAATGAGAAAAAATTTTTAGATATTAAGAACTGGATAGAAGTGACTCTTTAAATCAACCTAGTAACACTTTTAATTTCATGAACATTTTTATTTATTGAATCAAAGCTTTTAATTTCATAAACATTTTTATTTATTGAATCCCCGGGTTCGGTTCCCGGGGACCTCTCCTAGCGGGCAGACTGCCTTGAGAAGGGCAAGCCACCATGGCAAAAAGCTGCCACGGACAGAGCAAAGCCGTCACGGGCAGGGCAGGTCGCTCACAAATGGAGCAGAGCCAGCTACCCGTGAACTGAAGCAGAGCGGGCCATGAATGGAAGCAGAAGCTGCCCACAAGCGGGGCAAAGCCACCTGCGCGGTGACCGGTCTTGGCGCGTTGCCGCAACGGGGGGGAGACAAAGCGGACAGAAAGGAACACAAGAATGGACACACAGCAAGAGGAAGCAGAAAGGGGGGCGGGGATGTAATAAATAAAAAAATAAATCTTTAAAAAAAAAAAAAGAATTTATATTTCTTAATTTACTGTTAATAACAGCAGTAGCAACCAAAACTTCTGAATAATGGTTTATGACTAAGTTCGTTTGTGTTGTTCATTTATTCATTCACTCATTCGTTTATTAGATAATAAATTTATTACTTGTACTTATTTGTATTGATATGGTGCTAAATACTCTGTTGAAAGAAAAGGTAATACCTTCATTTTTTTATTTAAAAAGTAGTTATATTGTAACATCATATCCTAAGTCTAAAAGTGACTTAGTTCTATCTGGGTTTTCCTTTACAGGGCATGAGCCACAAGTACAGAAGTGAGCCTTGTTAAAGAAACAAGAGGATTAAAACGCTTCAAAAGGCATTCCTAATAATCATCCTATACTCACAAACATATGAATTCCCTCTGAAGATATAAAATGAAGAAAAATAAACATCTTCATGATCTAAGAGCACTTAATACTTCCCATAGCTGTGTGCACAAAGAAAACACTGAAGTATGTGACTGATTATATAAAGTTATTCTATTAAATATTTGTGAATTATGAAATAATATATTTTAAAAATAGTACAGTAGATCCTTGACTATCCCAAAGAATGCAACTGAATACCTTTGAGAAACCCACAAATCCTTGACCCCTTTAGCAAAATAATTTCACTCAGATAAACTGTATATGCCATAAGCAGAAAAGCACAAACTCAAAGTTGAGATGTAGATTTTTTAGTTCACTCTCTAGCCTTGTGACTCACACAAACTCTAACTAGTACTATTACTAATTAATCATGCTCTTAAGAGCCAGTTACCATTTTTAAGTACTTACTAGGTATCAAGCACTGTTATGTGCTTTACATATATTATTGTATTAAGTCATATGAAGCAGAAATTATGATTCCCATTTTGTAACTTAGAAACTAAAGCAGCAAAGTTTCCCATCTAATAAAGTGGCACAGATGGGATTCAAACCAGGTCTGTCTCCAAAAACCTGTCCATCTAACCATTTGGGTTGCTTACAAATAGCTGACCCCACCAATATGAAACCGCAAATGCCACAGATGTATTGCTGAATCCATACATGGATACACACATGGAATATACTCTTGAAAAGTAGGAAGAAATAAATTACATTTAAAGGGCTGCCATATTAAGTTTAAGGAAAATGTTTTATAATTCCTGGATTTATGCTCTATTTTTCCCATTTCTTTGAAAGATTCTACAAGCCTCTTAGAGAAACTTTCCCAACACACAAAACTTCGTTTTTGGGCTGATGTGTTGTCCAAAATTTTATTAAAGAAATGAAGACAGGGGCCCGGCTAGATAGCTCAGTGGATAAAGAGCTCGCCGGTGTACCACATGGGAGGCCCCGGGTTCGGTTCCCGGGGACCTCTCCGAGCGGGCAGACGGCCTTGAGAAAGGCAAGCCGCCGTGGGCGGGGCAGAGCCGCTGTGGGCAAGGCAAAAAGCCACCACGGGCAGGGCGGAGCCCCCACGGGCATGGCAAAGT